>JAOQML010163607.1:0-13208 GCA_027568935.1 Erythroxylum urbanii
TACTATCTTCCGTTTGCAATCCAAATTAGCATTATACCTCTCTAAAGTGTCCATACCCAAAATTACATCTAATCCTCCCATTTTTAAAGGCATCAAATCCACCACCAATTGTTCCCCTCCAATATAAATCTCACAGTCTCTATAAACTTAAATGATAATAATATACTGACCGAGTGAAGTACTCACTATTAGAGGAGCATCCTACGGGCTCAGATTTCTACCACACACAGTTCTACTTGATGACACAAATGAATCGGTAGAACCCAGATCAATCAAAACAACAATATCATCATTAAATAATTTAATCATACCAGTCATAACTTCTGGAACGATCTCTGCATCCTCTCGTGTCATTGCAAATACCCTAGCTGGTACTTGTCCCTTGGGTCTCCCTAGAAGATTCACCTTTTTTGCTGCATCAGAACTACCTACTTTAGTTGTAGTCTGGTGTCCCACAGTCTCTGTTCTCTTCAAACCTTATATCTGAGTTTTCTCCTGTCTTGCATGCTGAGGAAACTCTCTAGCCACGTGCCCCTTCTCTCCACAGTTGAAGCATGCTCCTATCAATCTATAGTACTCCCCTCTATGGGGTTTCCTACAGTGATCACATCTGGGGATGGATGATGCATTTCCCTCTCCCTTTCTGTTGCCTCCTACTGTAGAGGCTTGCTGAGAAACATTCCTCATCTGTCTCGATCTACTTGCACACTGTTCCTCTCCTCAAACTGTATAGAAAATCTCCTGGCACTCCTCTCTAACATAGGAGTACTGCCTGCCCTCTTGAACTGTTCTCTCCCCTTTCTCTTTTTATTCACGGTACTTTTTATGTTCTCTATGTTTTCAACCCTCAATGCTACTTCAACTAACTATTGAAAGTCACAAAAATTCTACACCACTACTTTTTCTCTGATGGCTAGGTGCAATCCTGATTCAAACTGATGACACTTAGCCACCTCACTCAGAATCATCTCTACTGTATATCGGGATAACTGTGTAAACCGACGCTCATACTCACTCACTGTCATTTCTCTCTGGGTGAGACTCAGAAATTCTCTCTGCTTCTACTGAATATACACCTTAGATAGGTACTTCTTCTTGTAACCAGCCAAGAAATCCTTCTATGCCAACACCGGCGGTCTCATCTGGCTCCCTGGCACACTCTCCCATCAATGTAGAGCATCTCTTTGAAGCAAACTAGCAGCATACTCAGCCTTCTGATCATCCTCACAATCCATCTGATCTAATATCCTCTCGATCTTTCTCAACCAAGTCTCCGCTTCATCTAGATCCATTGTCCCATAGCAATCTACTACCTCATACTTCCTCAATTTATCAAACTATTTCCCCTACTTAGCTGGGGCTGAAGTGGAAGATTGTGGCATCTGTCCAATAGCCTGGACAAATGCCTGAGCAAAGGCTTGGAACATCCTTGGATCTAACAGAGGTACTTGCTCCTACGAAACAGGTGACTTTTACGTCGGGAACTGAGAGGGCTCATTACTATGCACTATAAAAGCCTCATCATTTCCTGGGGCTATAGACTCATCGGTAGTCTCCTCTCTTAGTGGAGAGTTAGGTGCAACTAATCCTTGCAGAATTCCTCGTGTTCTTCTACGAGGTAGCATCTTAGTCCTTCAATAATAAAAAAGAAAAAGAACATTAACGATTAGCTTACATTTTAATCTTATTTCCTATATGTATGCATGGTTTGCATGTCACTTAATGCAATCAAATCAATTCATAATGCAACAAATAATCACACAGCACACAATTCATACTATTATGCATTCTAAGCCTAGGAAAAAAGCCTAAGCTCTGATATCACAAGATGTCGGACCTTGTTTCCGTAGCCCGATTATCGTATTCTAATACCAGACATTTCACACAAACACTTACATTCCAATCTAACCATTTTTAGGCTCATCTCCATTCAAGCCTAAATATATCAAGGAATAGCATTGGTAAATCCACAAATTACATACGTGGCCTATCGTTTGTGTTTTATCGTCTATTTTTGACTTTTATCATCAAGATTTGACCTCCTCCTATCATCTATATTCTATCGTCTGTGGTTGACTTTTATCGTTTGGGTTGACCACCTATCTTCTGTGTTCCATTGTCTGTGGTTGACTTTTTATCATTTGGGTTGACCACTTATCGTCTGTGTTCCTATCGTCTGACTTTCTATCGCCTACCTTATGACGTATCATCATAGACGATTCCTTGCGTCTGTGTTCTGACGTGTCGTTTATATGCTGACGTATCATCTGTGTTTTGATATGTCGTCTATATGCTGACATGCTGTCTATGTGCTGACGTGTCATCTGTGAGTGACGTCATCACAGACAATACTCTTCCTTTGTATTTTCCTTTGCATCTATGTGTGACATCATCACAGACGATACTCTTCCTATATGTTTTCCTTTGTGTCTGTGTGTGACATCATCACAGACGATACTCTCCAATTTTAACACAACCTCTATGTGCATGTTCTTCTCTGTTGAAATTGCCAAGGTTGTTTGTATTATAATAGCATGTTAAAATTAGAGAGGTTGTGTTCAGACGTAAAGGAAAACATAGAGGAAGAGTATCGTCTGTGATGACGTCACACAGATGACACTCCATAGACTGTTCTCTAGCTATGTGCCCCTTCTCTCCATAGTTGAAGCATGCTCCTGTCAATCTAAAGCACTTCCCTCTATAGAGTTTCCTGCAGTGATCACATCTAGGGATGGACGATGCATTTCCCTCTCCCCTTCTGTTGCCTCCTACTGTAGAGGCTTGCTGAGAAACGTTCCTCATCTGTCTCGATCTACTTACACACTGTTCCTCTCCTCAGACTACATAGGAAAGCTCTCGGCACTCCTCTATAACATAGGAGTACTGCCTCCACTCTTGAACTGTTCTCTCCTCTTTCTCTTTTTATTCACGACACTTTTTATGTTCTCTATGTTTTCAATGCCGCTTCAACTAACTGTTGAAAGTCATAAAAATTCTACACCACTACTTTTTCTCTGATGGCTAGGTGCAATCCTGATTCAAACTGATGACACTTAGCCACCTCACTCAACATCATCTCTACTGCATATCGGGATAACTGTGTAAACCGTCACTTATACTTACTCACTGTCATTTCCCTCTGGGTGAGACTCAGAAATTCTCTCTGCTTCTGCTGAATATACAGCTCAGATATGTACTTCTTCTTGTAAGCAGCCAAGAAGTCCTTCCATGCCAACACCGGCGGTCTCATCTGGCTCCCTGGCACACTCTCCCACCATTGTAGAGCATCTCTCTGAAGCAAACTAGCAGCATGCTCAACCTTCTGATCATCCTCACAATCCATCTGATCTAATATCCTCTCGATCATTCTCAACCAAGTCTCATCTTCTTCTGGATCCATTATCCCATAGCAATCTACTGCCCCATACTTCCTCAACTTATCAAACTGTTTCCCCTGCTTAGCTGGGGCCGAAGCAGAAGATTGTGGCATCTGTCTTATGGCCTGGAAAAATACCTGAGCAAAGGCTTGGAACATCCTTAGATCTAACGGAGGCACTTGCTCCTGCGAAACAGGGGACTCTTGCGTCGGGAACTGAGAGGGCTCATTACTATGCCCTATAAAAGCCTCAGCATTTCCTAAGGCTACAAACTCATTGGTACTCGCCTACCTTATGACGTGTCATCATTGGTGATTTCTTGCGTCTGTGTTCTGACGTGTCGTCTGTGTTCTGATATGTCGTATGTGTGCTGACGTGTCATCTGTAAGTGACGTCATCACAGATGACACTCTTCCTTTGTATTTTCCTTTGCGTCTATGTGTGACGTCATCATAGACGATACTCTTCCTATATGTTTTCCTTTGCATCTGTGTGTGACGTCATCACAGACGATACTCTTCCTCTATGTTTTCCTTTGCGTCTGAACAGAACCTCTCCAATTTTAACATGCTATTCTCATACAAACAACCTTGGCAATTTCAACAGAGAAGAACATGCGCATGTACGTTTCATTATCCCAATCTGTAAATATAACAAAACAGACATGGAAAGGAATTCAATCTCACTTTCCCTTTTTTTAAACACAGTGAGTGAGCATTAGATACATGTCAACATACACATCAACTTAATGAAAAAATATAAAAGGATGCTCATGTTTGACATGCCTATAAAGTTATCCAAAAATGTTCACTAACTTGGTACAAAAGACTTCTAGCTATTTTGGTATTCTGAATGCCTTGCAAGGATCACTGATCGTCTCAATTTGCACCTGAGGAGTGGAAGGTAATTGGGGTGAGCTGCGAAGCTCAGTGGCTTATACATTTATAGCCATTGGCATTGAGCCACACATTCAAGCATAATTACATAAATATATAACAATTCATTACTTAACCAGTTGAAACTCATAACTCGTATTCACCAAGATGTCATCACAAAGAACATGTCAGGTAATTTATCCATCACAACATAACACTCAATTATGCATCATGCTTGACAAATAGATGATGCAATACATAATAAATGGCTTAAGAGTTTCGTAGAACAAAACGGGTAAACTGAAGTTTATACCGTGAACAAAACGAGTCCGATTTCTCTAGATCTCGTGGCCTCAAGTGGGTAGCCAGGAGAAGGCTATATGTCGATATGCACGTGACTAACAAAATGTTCCTCTCTCGCCCCAAAACAATCAAAGTTCAATGCTTAACTCATTTCACACACATTCATACTTTTCATGCTCATCATGCTTTTTCCTCTTTTCATTTATACAAGATGCCATGATATAAATTGATCATAATCACAATGCATTTTTAACAATTGCCATAATTCACAACAAGCAATTTAACAAACAACATACAAGCAAGCAAGACAATTTGCCCATACTACACAACAACTATAAATATATTACCCAGTTAATTTGCTTGACAATCCAAGTTCAATGTTGTCTTTCCTCTTCGCTTGGATTGGGCTTGCTTAATTTCCTATACAAACCATGTTCTCATTCAATAGGAATTCAAATTGGAGAACCCATAGAACTAAAAACATGAAATTGACCCTAGAATACTTAAACTCATACATTTCCTGAGCTCTTTGAACCAAAAGCCCTTCAGAACTCTAAGAGATTTAGAAATCGACTTACTTTTAATCTTTACCAACTAATGAGATTCTTGGCTCTAAAGAAAGCTCTTCCCTTCCTCTTTCTTTTTCCCTTCTTAAGTAATATTTTCGACTAAGAAAAATCAAACCTTAGGTTAGCTTTCTTTCTCTCCTTTCTTGTCTCTCCAACGACACTCTCTCCCTCTTCTATTTTCTAATTTTTGTTTCTCTCACTTCACTCTCTTCAATTCACATTTTTGGTCTTCTAGTTCACAAGGCAACATTTTCCTTTTCCCTTTCTACCCTTAATGAATGCTAAAGTCCACTTTACCCTTCCATATAAGCTTAGGTTCTTTTAACCTTAAGTCATCTTCCAAAAATGCCCTTATGCACCATACAACATCAATACTTTAATTCCGTCAATCCATGAATTAAATGCTCCTAAACTTGACATAATAATTAACTCCAATTAAAATTATTTATCTAACAATACTACAAAATTTATTAAAATCATGCTTACTAAAATAAAAATTTTTCGGGGCCCAACACATCCTCTTCTTAATGGTCTCCACCACTTTCTCTTCTTTCTCACAATCCAATTGATTAAAGATAAGGATGGGTAGCATACGATTCTTACCTAAAAAGGTGTATCTCAAATAGGAAGGTAAGGGTTTAAGCTCTAAAATAGCGGGCTTAATAATGGAAGGTGGTGTGAGTGTATCTATTCTCTCCAACTTCTCTAGATCAACTTCTCATATAATTCCTCAACTTTCACACTCTCATCCTTGTGCACTTTAATAACTTCATCAACTTCCTCTTCATCCTCCTTCACACACTTATCTATAACATCAATTTTCATACGCACATTACCATCCTTTAGTTTGTTCAAAGATTTTGACATATTAAATTCAACCTGCACATCACCAATTCTCAACACAAGTTTCCCTTCATGCATATCAACTAATGCCCTACTAGTGTTCATAAGGGGCTTATCCAAAATCAACAAACAATTTATATCAGTGTCAAAATCCAAACCCACAAGTTTATTAAGAATGATACACATCTTCCACAACTCCGAATGGCCTCTTGATGGATTGATCTACAAGTTAAATTAGCATGGATGTTGGCTGACCTACCCTTGTCCTAATTTCCTAAAACTAGACAAAGACCTCAAGTTAATACTTGCACCTAAATCATATAAACATTTAGCAAAATTCAAAATCACCCACAACACATGGAATAGTAAAACTTCCTAGATCTTGTAGTTTTGAAGGCATTTGTCTTGATATGATCGAACTACAATTTTTTGTTAAGTTAATATGTAGCTTTGCAAGTGCATTTGTATGTGAATATGTCCTTAAAAAACTTCGCATTGTGGACATACACTCTAAGGCTTCTACCAATGACAAGTTAATCTGTAGTTTCTTCAATTTCTCTAAAAATTTGGTAAAACCAAGTGTCCACCTAATATTGTCTCACCCTTTGTGGATACGAAAGTTTACGCTTATAGGGTGGTGGTACATAAGGCCTTTCTTCTTCTTTCTCTTCTTCTATCTTATTGCTTTTCCCTTTTTCTTAACTATCCTTTTGCACACTTGGTCCCTCTATCTGCTTGCCACTTCGACGTGTAATAGCCTTGAGTTGTTCCCTTGGGTTAGCCTCAGACTACTTGCACTTCTAGAAGACAAAGCATTAGCAAATTGGCCTACCAGAACCTCCAAATATGGATGGATGAGGCATGGTTCTTCACAATCTGATCAAACTTTTCCGCCATCCTCTTTTGATTTTCTTCCTAGCTCAAAAACATCCTCTTTTGATTCTCTTCTTGATTTGTTAGTTTGGACCCCAAGACATTCATTACCTTGTCCATTTTGCTCTTCATAGATCCAAGTTAGTCTTGCTGAAATCCAGGAGGTCCTTGCAGTCTTGTTTGGCCACCTATATTATTAGCACTTTAAAATAAATTTAGGTGATTTTTCTACCCCAAATTGTAAGTATTAGAGTAGGGATTATTACCTCTTTGTGGTTAGCCCAAGTAATTTACCTATTCTATACTAATAGCTCCCAACAAGAAATATTCAATTGAGCCATGGTTGTTTTGCCCATATAACTTACATTGTAATTACATAGCTTTGGTTGTAGATAAAGATGCTCCTTGCATGTTGCACAACTGCTTATAAGGGTTGTGATCTATGCCTGTAAAGCTTTAATAGAGTCAATTGGGATCATACCTTTTTGCTCTTTTTGCCCCTATCTACTCCTCTCACTTGACCATATATAACTATTGCTTGCTAATTCTTCGAAAAAGTCATGAGCAGTATTAATAATCTTTCTCATCAAAGAACCTTCAACAGATACATCTTTGGTTCCTCTCATGCTCTGATTTACACCATTGCAGTATGTCTGCTGTAAGAACTCCCTCAGAAGGTTATGGTTGGGACAACTTCTCTGTGATTCTTTAAAACTCTCCTAGGCTTCATATAAAGACTCCCCATCATTCTATTGAAAATTTATGATTTCCTTTATGATCCTTATTGTTTTTGTCAACATGAAGTATTTAACGAGGAATGCTTAAGCTAGGTATTCCCAAGTAGTGATTTGCCCTGAACTGAGCGAGTTATACTAGGCCTTCACCTGATCTATCAAAGTGAAAGAAAATAACTGCAACTTTATGGCATCGTTAGACATCCCATTAAACTAGAAGGTGTTGTATATCTCGAAAAAATTTGCAACATGGGCGTTGGGATCTTCATCGCACAACCCATAAAATTGTACACTACTTTGAAGTTTGTTAAAGAGTGTCAGCTTGATCTTAAAATTATTAGCTTGAATCGTTGGCCTTGCAACTCCTTGAGGACTAAAAATTAGCCTCATAAAGTCCATCAATGTCCTCTCAGCTCCTCTTTACTCTCATTCTTTTGCCATATTTCTTTGTATAATGTCTTGATGCTTCATTCTTCTTAACTCTCATTCGTGAATTGTGATATCAGATAACTCTTTGTCACTAAATTCAATCAATCTTCGCATGCTCCTTGGGTTAATGCACCTGCAAATACACAAGGAAAAGTATCAAAAACTCTTAAATCAAAGTAACCTAAACTAAATAAGATGCTAAGCAAACAATCCCTGACAACGGTGCTAAAAACTTTTTAATTGCAAGACAAACCACTAGTTTTATGCTCAAAACTACAACTATACGAGTCGTGACTTGTAGTAAAAAATGGATACCGATCCCCCAAGGATTGTGCTTAGGTACCACTTAATTCAGATTGATCTTTGATTAAGAACCAAATTTTTTATGGAAATAAACTAGAAAATTAAATTAAATTAAACAACTAACAATGCACAAATGATAACGTAAAAGCGCGAAAATCTGGAATTCAAGATTTTAATAATCAGAGATCACTTTTTCCCTATCTTATCTCCCTCCTATCTTTTTAATTAAATTGTGCCTTACCTAAGATTTCCCAATGTATTAACTAACCTCTCTCAAGGTGAAATCAATGTCCGTAGCCAAATTTAACGGAGATGATTAAGCAATCTCTCAATCTACAAAATCAATCCACCAATTCAACTAGTTACTATCCTATGGGTGATCAACTAATTAGCCATGATCTCTCTCTAACTAATCAATTAACTTGATGAATGTTGGTCTATAGAGTGCCAATTCTCATTGTACAACCCTATACAAATTACCCAACTCAATCTCTCAATATATTATAAGCTATAAGTACATCATTCATTTAAATCAATAAAATAGGAGTTCAATAAGAAGTTTAAAAGTAATCACTAAAAATAATTTAGCCACTCATGATGTCATTAACATCCCCAACAAACAAATAATCCATCATACAAATGCTAGAAGAGAAAACTAAATGAATCAAATACCTCCTCTTCTTTACTCAAATCCAGAAAATCTGGAGTTGGTATGCTCTTTGCCCAATTGTGAATGAAAAACCTTGATCTTATACCTCTCTTGAGACTGTAAACATGTGTTTTTACTTAAGGAGGAAAGTCTCCACCGATCCTTCCTTCATCCATAAGGGTTTATGTCTTTTTATAGCCATAAAAACCCTAAAATAAATCAAACCTGCGTGTATCTTTAGGTTAAGCATCCCACGATCATGGGAATTAGCATGAATACTACGATCGTGGGTTCTTGTGTTATAAATCCTCCACTTCTCTTCTCCTCTCTTGGTCTCTATCTCATTCGCAAAGTTGGCCACCCTCCATTCCTACATCAAAATGATCAACTCTTACCCTAAATTAATATCAAACGTAAAAGAATAACAATGAAGATCAAACTAACAAAAACATACAAAATAAATCTTAATACACAATAATAATAACCTGTTATACAAGAAACACATGTCAAATACTTAGAAAAATGCACACTAATGCACAATTATCAAAAAGCCATCAAAGCTAGTGAAAAAAATAACACCCAATTTACTATCAAGTGCAAAAATCAACATTCACTCACAATTGTGTACATCAACTATGATGAATGCAAAAACAAGTTTCATAACTCAAACTCGAGATCTCATACACAAACCACATGAAGTATATACCAATCCGAAGGGATCACTTATATAATTGATAAAAATATATTGAAACCATAAAGAGTGACCCTTCTAAGCGAACATTTACCCTATATTCAACATATTCAAGTAGCCCATTCAATACAACTTTTAGAGAATGCATTAAGTATGAATAACGTCGTAAACCACTTATGCACTTCCTCTTTAATACATGTATTTAAACTTTTTTCTTTTCTTTTGATTTTCTCTTTCTTTCTTTTACTTTCTTTTCTTTTCTCTTATAAAAATTAAAATAAACTGCATCAACATGGGAATTTCAATGATAAAACATAAAATAATATCCTAATCATTATAGCTAATCCACATATATATACACCCACAAACTTAGAATTTTATACATCCACAAACTCAATAATCACAAATGTTCCACTAGCTTTATGGCTTGGGTAGGACATTTGGTTAAGTATAAAGCATATAATGTGGTTGATGCAAAAAGAAAGGCTAATAAGGCTTAAAGGAACAAGGGAAAAATCATGTTAATGGGGTAGGCTATTTGGCTAAAGTAGCTTATGAAATGAAGAATGCCTAATCATCTTCATGTTAATGCATATGATAAAAATGTAGTCTTAAATAGAAACTCAAAGCAAAGTTAGGATGTACATGTCATGAAGGTCACAGATTATCAAATGACAATGAGACTGAAATGGATGTGTCAGTCTAATAAGGCTCAAAATCTCACTGGCTTTACTACCACTAGTCACTACTCTTCTAAAGATAATACACATCGAGCAATCACAAGAGTAAAAGTACATGCTAAAGTTGCTATGAAATTCTCTAGTTAATTAACATTCTAATCATGACTATATAATCCCAGAAGCAACAGAAAATAAGAAAATGTTTGTTTGATTGTTTTTTTCTTGCTCTTATTTTGATTGAAAACTTAAAACAAGTAAAAAAATAATTTCAAAACAGACATGCATAAGAAAAATAATGCAGAAATGTAATGAAAAGAAATTTACTTCCCTTGGGTTGCCTACTAAGAAGCGTCTTTGTTTAGGGTCGCTGGCTTGACTCCATATTTCCTCTTCATGTGATAAAATTGTGATCTTTAGCTGTGGCATGCGACTCCTCCATGTGGCGTTCTTCTGGATAAGGCCTTGGTTGACAATCGTCCACCTCTAGTGTCTTCCCTATCTTTAGATTCTTCATCTTTACTGAGTCCTTGCTCTTTCAAAATAATTCAAATGACTCTTTACCTTTTTCTTCTTCATTTAATTCTTCTAACCTTTTAGGTAAAGGTCAAAGGTTAGTCTCGAAAATAATTATGAACTTAGTACTTACCACCGAGCTAAAAGATATGCCTTTTTTTTATTCGAGCTCCTCCTCTGCTTCTTCCACACAAGCAACTCCTTGAGTATTACACTCAATATTCTTGAGCTCTTCATCACTTTGTAAGATTTCTGCACTAATGTTCATAGGGTATGCCTTGACTTGATATGATTGCTCCTATTCCATTTGTGATTCTGCGTTTGATCCTCACTGCCATTTCACCCATTTGGCTTAACAAGTTCTGATTTCTAGACGTTATAAGTAGTTAAGTCAAGAGGACTTCACGATTAATTTTGATGAAAATCAAATAATAATAATGTTAGAAATAAATGAACAATTTTGATAAGTGTGTTAAGTGTGCAGAAGTACAAAACACAGAAGAAGTAAGAAAATAAAAGAAGCGCAAATTACAGAAGAAGCAGAGAACACAGAAGAAGTGGAAAACTTAAAAGAAGCAAAACATAGAAGAAACAGAGAATACAGAAGAAGCAAAACACAGAAGAAGCAAAAGACACAGAAGAAGCAAAACACAGAAGAAGTAGAAGACATAGAAGACGCAAAAACACAAAAGAAGTGGAAAACACAGAAGAAAGGAAAACACAGAAGAAGCAAAGCATAGAAGAAGCAAAAACACATAAGAAGTGGAGAACAAAGGAGAAAGGAAAACACAGAAGAACTGGAGAACACAGAAGAAAGCAAAACATAGAAGAAGCAGATGATACAGAAGAAGCAGAAAACATAGAAAAAGCAAAGCACAAAAGAAAGGAAAACATAGAAGAAGTGGAGAACACAGAAGAAAGTAAGAAATAGAAGAAGCAGAGAATACAGAAGAAGCAAAACACAGAAGAAGCAAAACATAGAAGAAGAAGAAGATACGGAAGAAGTAAAACATAGAAGAACCAAAACACAGAACAAGTAGAAGACACAAAAAAAGCAAAACACAGAAGAAGCAAAACATAGAAGAAGCAGAAGATACAGAAGAAGAAGAAAACACAAACAAAGATATGCTAGTATGTCGGATAGTTAGTTAGTTGGAGTTGGTTACGTAACTCAACTAAATAACGGTTATCAAGATTCAATAAGCGGTTATCAAGAATCAAGAAGCATTTGGAGACGATGGCTGTAAATACTAGTCGTAGTCGAAGCTTGAACAATCTTACAGATCTTACGAATCTTATAATCTTATGAGCATTCAAGTGTGTACTTATAAAAGAAAAATTCTGTAGTATGATACTAAAAGAGCAAACCTACTGTAACAAAAGCTCACAATATCTTTCTAGTGAGAGAAAGAAAAGGCTAAGAGCCTAGAGAGGCTAAGATAGCAGAAAGAATACTTTGTGTAAAGAGACCTGAAGAGGCTCTGGAAGGAAAGAAAGAATACTTGTAATTTGTCGAAGTATAGTGAAACTCAAACAAATTCTGGGGACTGGATGTAGCCTACGGTTTAGGGTGAACCAGTATAAAAATTGCAGCGTCTATCTTCTATCCTTTTGCCTTATTCTATTTTGTTTTTAAACAAGTATTAGAATTTATTTGTGATTTAACTTCATAACAATTTTTGTATAACTATTGTAGTATTCTTTTAACAAGTTAGAGAAGTTCTTAAACAAGATTTATTAAAGATTTTGTAATCACGAAAAGATTACACAATTTAACCCCCTTTGTTGTGTATTTCATATATTGTACTTGAATTCTATATTGACGTGTGATTTACTTCAATTGGTATCAGAGCTCGGTTTCCAAGAATCATCTTTACAAAGTGAGGACAAAGATCCATGGCTAAATCACATGTTTTTATAGCTGAAGATGCCTCCGTCATAAGACCTCCTGCATTTAATGGTGAAGATTATCGTTATTGGAAGGACAGGATGTAGCTCTTCATAGAATCCACACACATTGATCTTTGGAATATCACGAGAATGGACCATACGTGCCAATATATGATGAAGGAAATACCATTCCTCATAACAAATGGTCAGCTAAACACAAAGCTAGATTTCAACTAAATTCAAAGGCCAAGTTCTTTTTAAGTTGTGCTTTAACCATAAGTGAATATGAGAAAGTTCATAGACGCGAAACTGCAAAGGAGATGTGGGACACTCTATCCATCACACATGAAGGCACAAACTAGGTGAAAGAATCCAAGATCAATATTCTTGTGCATTAGTATAAGCTGTTTAAAATGAAAGAAGATGAGTCTATTGATCAGATGTTTGGACGATTTCAAACTATCATTAATGGACTTAAA
>JAOQML010163650.1:0-13206 GCA_027568935.1 Erythroxylum urbanii
AAAACTTTGAAAAAAAGAGGGGGAAAAGGGGGTGAGAGAGGAGGGAGAATTTTTTAAAAAAATTTGAAAATTTTGCAAAAAAGTCCCTAAACTTTTGAAAATTTTCGGTACCGGCCGGTATTGGCCGGTACCGACCGGTATTTACACCCGGTACCCAAAGGGTGGTACCGTTCCGTTTTCTGGCTGGTACGGTACCGTCCGGCACCGTCCGGCAGGTACCGGCCGGTACGGAACGGTACTCATAACAGTGGTCCTTACGCAAAACATCAAAATTAAGATCATAGACCTGAAAACATTTAGTCATTTCCCATATTTCTTGAGAATAGATAGTTATAAACAAGGATGAATAACTTTCAAAAACCATATCAATAACTTACCATTCATTGCTTTTACTGATGACCAATCCACATTCATCACCTTTAGAAATTGAATAATCTAGAGGCAGACTTAGAGGATGTGTTTAAATAAGATAGGTTCATGATCAGTACACTCAAATACCATTCATGATCATGACATTCCACAACTTTGCTTATCATTTCATTTCTCCACCACTAAAGGTCACATGCAAAATCATGAATCAAAGGACTTTTTAAGGTTTTAATATGGGTAAGGACAAGGTATGATGTATTTGAATATTACAGTACAAAAACAATCAAACCTAGTGAAACAAGAAAAACACTCAATATAACATTATGCATAAAAAATCAACATTCACTTACAATTGTGTGCATCAACTATGATGAATGTAAACTCTATGTTTCCTAGATCAAATTTAAGCTCTTTCACCACAAACCACATCAAGCATATATCACTCACAAAAGTTAATCATAAACAAGATTTAGTTACCACAAGGAGTGATCATTGAAAACATCATCTACCTCGTATCCAACATACTCAAGTAACCTTTTCATTACAACTTTAAGAAGAAATACTAATAATATGAAACTTCGCAACACATATGCATTTCCTCTTTGATAATTTTATTTAAAATTTTTCTTTTTTCTCTTTTCTCTTTTTTCTCTTTTCTCTTTTTTTATATATATAAACATTGAAAGAAACTATATCAACATGGTAATTTCAATCTTAAGACATAAAATAATACCCCAATAATTATAACCAACCCTTATATCTGCATAACCCCCATACTGAGGCTTTTATACTTCCACAATCATTAATAATCACAAATGTTCCACTAGCTTTATGACTTGGGTAGGATATTTTGTTAAGTTAAAAAGAATGTAATGTGGTTAGTACATAAAGAAAGAGTAATAAAGCACTTAGGGGCTTATCAAAAGGAAAATCATATAATGGGCAGGTTATTTGGCTAATATAGTTCGGAAAAACAAAGAATTCTTCATCATTTTTATGTTAATACATTGTCATAAAAATGTGATCTTGAATAAAAAATCAAAGGAAAATTAAGATGCATATGTCATGAAGGTCACACATAAACAAAAGACAATAAGACTGATGTGGATGTGTCAGACTATAAAGGCTCAAAATCTTACTTGCTTTATCTGCCACTAGTCACTACTCTTCTAAAAGATAATGCATATTGAGCAATTACAAGAGTAAAATTACATGCTAAATTTGATGCATTTTTCTAGTTAGTTCACACTCTAATCATGACTATATAATCTTATAAGCAATAAAAAAGGAGAAAACTTTTTATTATTTACTTATTCTCTCTCTCATTTTGTTGAGAACTTAAAATCAAGCAAAAAAACAAGCTAACTTAAAAACAAACATCCATATAAAAAGAAATGTGAAAATGTAGAGAAAAGAAATTAACTTCCCTTGGGTTACCTTCCAAGAAGCACCTTTGTTTAGTGTCGCTAGCTCGATGATATTAATGGATTTTGCTATATTTTTATATGTTATTTCATTTGAATTCATTCATATTTTTTGTGTTTCATTGCTCATTTTGTGTTCCTATTGATTTTACATGTAGATTTAATGATGGAATACAAATACAAGATTAAAGCATGAAGTTTTGAAGCCATTAGAAGCTAGGAAGGCTATCCATAATGTAAATAACAAAGTGAAAAATTGGTGAAGCATGAAAGAGGCTGTCCAAAATGGCAACCCTTGGAGCTTTCCTTGCCCATCAAATGATAGCATCTTTAGAGGTCCTCCTTGCTTCAAAACGCAGCTCAATTGGCTTTTAAAAATCTAGCAATATGACATGACCATCATTGTTTAAGGAGAGGAGTTCATGTATGACACGCAGCAGTTAGAGGATGTTTGGAAAAGAAGAAACGTCATCATTTAGCCGATAAAACATAAACGTAGTGAGAAGCAACAACATGGGTTTGTAGAGTGTGAGTTTTTTATGTGAATAGTGTCCGTGTCCATCTACGTTTAATTGTCACATCAAAGCTACAGGAGGGGAGATATAGTAGGCAACTAGAAAATAGAAGAGAACTGAACAGAAGAGAAGAGTTGTGTGAATAGTATACATAGACCACCATCATTATTTTTCAAATCGTGAATAGTAACTAGGAGAATAAGCTTGTGCAGTGAAGAAGAAACAAAGGGGTTTTCAATTAGGGTAATTTTCATGGAAATGAAGCTTTTTCTTAGGAGACCTATGGAAGGCTAAACGTCTCGATGCCAGTTCAGAGGTGACATCAATGCCAACAAATCGGGTTAAGTGTATTTTCCTATTTTCGTTGTTTTTTTCTCTCATTAGAAATTGATTGTGTTATTCTATGTTAATTGACTTGGGTTTTGTGTATGGATAATCAGATTTTCGTTATTGTTCAGTTATTTATGTATAAACCCAATGGGTATTATAAAAGGATGATTTTAATGCATTTATTGAATCGTTTAATTGTATACCCATTGCTAGAATTTCGATATAATCTGTAATTGTTATGTTGAAATTCATGTGTAGTGACTAATGATTCGTAATCATTAGGGATAACATAACCTTGGTTAAATGACGCACCGTATGTGGTTATTACCTTGACTAATCAGTTTTTCTAATTCGTAATGCTATTGCCTAATTAAATCTAAAGATCTTATCCTAGGTTATTCAGTGGTTACATTTAATTAACGATTGTATCTTGATTAAACAAAACCTAAGGGAAATCTCGGGTTAATTATTAACCCATAACTAATAATTGGTAAGAGAGGTTTGAGAATAACAAATCACTAAAATATGCTAATTAGGGTGTAGGCCAAGATTGAACCAAAGAACTGGATCCCTACCTAATTCTCCAATGTAATCACTTTTCACATATTTTCTTTAATTTGTTTTTATTAGTTAGTCTCATTTTACTTTATTATTCTAAATCCAAACACCCCCTTTTTCCTAAACATCAATTAATTTCATTTCATAGGCTAACCGAACACTCCCTATGGGATTGACCTAGACTTACCATTGCTACAATAATAGTCTAGTTATTTTATTTTGACTAGCATTACAATGCGCTATCACTCGACTCCATACTTTCCTCACGTGACAAAATTATGATCCTCAGGTGTCACAGTTTGAGCTTCCTCTATGTGAGATATTTTTAGATAGGGATTTAGTTGATAATCCTTCATATTGAACATATGCCCTATCTTTACTGAGTCCCTATACTCTTTAAAGGTCTCAAGTGTCTCATCACCTTTTTCTTCTTCATTCAATTTCTCTAACCTACTAAATAAAGGTAAAGAGTCAGTCTTAACAACAATTACGAACTCAGCATTTACTTTCAAGGTAAAAGTTGTATCCCTTTTTATGTCGAGCTCCTTCTTCATTTCTTCCACACAAGTAATTCCTTGAGTAGTATTCTCAAGATTCTCAAGCTCTTTTTCACTCTGTAAGGCCTCTGCACTCATCTCCCTTGGGTACACCTTAGATTGAAATAGTTGCGCCTCTTCGCTTTGTGATTCTAGGAAATCGAGAGCTTCCATCATCTGACCTATATGGATTACGATGTTCTGTATGCTCGCTTTTGTCTCCTGTCGAAATTGTTAAAGTTGTTGTTTTATACTCTATTTAAATTACAAAGTATTAGCATTCATTATATTAATAAGATATTTCAGAGATGTACTTGAGTTTTGTTGGCTCTCTAAATTTTGGAAACAAAACAAAATTTGCCTTTCATCCTGCTAGAGTTGTCTAGTATTCGCAGCAACGACGTTAACCAATTCTTCCAGAGATAGACTTGAGTCGTAATAAGAAGCTTATAGTCTATACAGGAACTGATGTGTCTTGTACATTATCAAGGAAGTAGTTTTTCTTGTTATCCCATCTATAATTAAAGTTACTATGATCATTCCAAACATAGTAGTAAGATTGGGAATATAATTTATAGAAAAAATTACTTCCATCCATGAATATTTTTTTAACACATAAAAACTAAACAAAAGTTAAAAGATCAAGAAATAAATGAAAGGAAACTAATTACAAACAAGTATGTACAAAAAATCAATTAAAATCAAAAACAAAAACTAACGCACCACACTCCCTAGCAACTACATTAAAATTGATAGTAACGCATCGTAGCACTACTCAAAATAGATTAAACTTTTAGGTCGATCCTACTGAGAGTGTTCAGTTAGCTTTTATTATGAAAATAATTGGTTTTTAGGTTTTGGGGGGGGGGGTGTTTGATTGGTTTAATATAAAATAAAATAAAAATAAACTAATGAAAACAAATTAAAGATGCAAAAATAATGAAAGTAATGAATTCTTTAGGGACCCGATTCTTTAGTTAAATCTCGACCTACACCTGATTAAACATATTTCATTGAACTGTTGTCTTTACATCTCTCTTTGAACTATTGTCCGTAGATTAACAAAAAGCTCTATTAACCCTAGTTTTTCCTTAGGTCATAATTAATTAAGAAGAGCTTGTTAATTAACCTAACTATCGGATAACCTAAAACAAGTTCTCTAAGTTTAAATGGATAGCAACCTTATGAGTGAGAAAAATAGATCAATCTATACAATAATCTCACAACCTCAAATTATTTAACCTAGGTTATGTTGTCCCCAATGATATAATACCATTAGCTGCTATAAATGAATTAAAAAATAACTATTATATATCGTATTTAAAATTCTAGTAATGGATTCTCATGAAAAACAATTCAATAGAGCATCAAGATCATTTTTACACAATAACCAATCCATAAATGCAAGATAATGTAAACAATCCAAAAAGAGAGTGAAAATGTATGTCACCTCTGAACTAGTGTCAGCATCTGATCTCTCTATGGGTCTCCAAATGGATGGAGTATTGCTTCTTTTTCTCATCTTCCCTCGAAGTTTCCCTCTTTTCCCAAACAAAAACATCAAAACCTTCATATTTGTGTTTTTTGCTAACATTAGCTTTTATAATAAAAAACTAGGGTTTTGGTAAGCTGGCTTAGCCTTACCAATGTTACGGTTTGATCCATTTGCAAGGTATAAACTTGGATCCCACATTGATTAAATATAAAGTTTGTGTGGGATTTATGAGGACTTTGGGCTCTCTACCCTCATAAGCTAGCTTTTGGGGTATGGCTCTCCCAAAATCCTTATCAATTAGTATCAAAGTCGGTCTTGGAGTGGGAGCCCACAGAGTGGTGACCTGGGAATGTCAGCCATGACCAATGTGGCTATGACTAACAAGGATCTCGGAGTGGTGGCTTATGCAGTGATAACCTAAAAGTGTCAGCCGTGACCAACATGTTCATGACCAACGAGGACGTTGGTCCTTATGGGGGGACCAATGTTATGATTTAATCCAATTGCAAGGTATAGACTTGGATCCCATATTAATTAAATAAAAAATTGGTGTGGGATTTATAAGGACTTTGGGCTCTCCACCCTTATAAGCTAGCTTTTGGGGTGTGGCTCTTTTAAAGTCCTTATCAATAGTCCTTATAAATTCCACACTAACTTTGTATTTAATCAATATGGGATCCAAGTCTCACACCTTGAAATTGGATCAAACCGTAACATTGGTCCCCCTATAAGGAACAACGTCCTCGTTGGTCACGGCCATATTGGTCACAGCTGACACTTTCAGGTCACTACTCCATGGGCCACTACTCTAGATCCTTGATGGTCACGGCTACATTGTTCATGGATGGCATTCCAAGGCCACCACTCTGTAGGTCACCACTCCAAGACTGGGCTCTGATACTAATTGATAAGGACTTTCGAACAGCCACACCCCAACAACTATCTTTTAGGGTGTGGCTCTTATAAAGTCCTTATCAATTGGTATGTGACACACCATGGCATGGGCATAAGAGTGGTCTCACGCTATGCCATATAGTGCACGATCGTGAGACATGCTTACAGTTGTGCAATGTCACCATCTGGTTATTAGCTGCTTCATAGTTTCTATTCTTTTTTTTCCTTCACTTTCATGCTTTATCTTATCTTTTCTTGTTGTAATCTTCTTATTATCCTTTCTTTATGAAGACTATAAAGTATGACCATTGAAAAGATGGCTCAATGACTATCCTTTCAAGTAAATTTAGGTTCTTCACTTCTGGAATGTACGTAAATGAACTAAAGTGAGTATCTTAAGCATTTTCATAGCAATAATCACTAAGTGTTGTGGAATAAATGCATAATCAATTAAGCATATATCACCCAGTCTAAAGAGTAAGCCAGCGTGGTGAGAGCGAGAGCGGCACAATCATGGCCCCACTTCTAGATCAGAGGAGTAAGCGAGAGGCACAAAAATGGGAAATAAACAGAAAAGAGAAACTCAGTCCTCGAGGATCAAAACGCAATACGACCCACTTGAATAAGACCCAAATTAACTCCAGATAAATGAGACCTAAATGAGCTTTAGTAAAGCTAAGACCTAAATCTCCTTACTATGACCCACACAAGCTTGATAGTTGTGCATTATTATTATTGTTGTGTTTTAGGATTTATTTTTATGTTTTTCTTTAGTTTGCTCTTCATTGTTGTTCTTTTATGTTTGATGTTAATTTAGGGTAAAAATTGATCATTTTGATATAGGAATAGAGGGTGGCCACCATTGTGATTAAGCTAGAGACCAAGAGAGGAGAAGAGAAGTGGAGGATCTATAACCTCAGAACCCACGATTGTGGGATTCAAACTAATTCTCACGATCATGGGATGCCTAATCTGAAGATACATATGACTTTTTCTAAAGATTTAATGATATAAACCCCTATGGATGAGGGAGGATCAATAGAGACTTTCTTCCTTGAGTGAAAACACAGGGTTAGATTCTTGAGAGAGGTGGAGAATCAAAGTTTGTTATTCATAATTAGGCAAAGAGCATACCAACACCAGATTTTCCATATTCGAGCAAAGAAGAGGAGGAGTTTGATTCATTTAATTTTCCTTCATTTTTTTCTAGCATTTTTATGATGAATTATTGATTGTTAGAGGTGTTAATGATATCATGAGTAGCTAATTTACTTGTAGAGATTACTTTTGAACTTCTTGTTGAACTCCTATTTCACTGATTTGAACGAGTGATGTGTTTGATGAATGGTGTACTTATACCTTGCAATATATTTAGAGACTGAGTTGGATAATTTGTGTAAGGTTGTACAATGAGAATTGGCACTCTATAAACCTACATTCATCAAGTTAATTGATTAATTAGAGAGAGATCTTGGCTAATTAGATAAATAGGATAATTTAATAACTAGTTGAATTGGTGGATTGATTTTGTAGATTGAGAGATTTCTTAATCATCTCCATTTAACTTGGTTAGGTACAATTAATTACACCTTGAGAGAGGTTAGGACATCTTAGGTGATGCACAAGTCAACCAACAAAATAGGAGGGAGATAATATAGGGAAAATTGATCTTTAGTTTTTAAAATCTTGAATTCCAAGTTTCTGCATTTTTGCGTTATCATTTATACATTGTTAGTTGTTTAATTTATTTTAATTTTCCAGTTTATTTCCATATAAATTTGATTTTTAAACAATGATCAGTCTGAATTAAATGGTGCCTAAACATAATCCTTATGGGATTGATATTTGATTTTTAACTATAAGTCACGACTCGTATACTTATAATTTTAAGTGTAAAACTAATAGTTTGTTCTGCAATCAACAAGTTTTTGGCATCATTTTTGGGGCATGTTTGTTTAACATCTTGTTTAGTTTACCTTAATTTGATTCAAGAATTTTTGATACTTTTCATTATGTATTTACAAGTTCATGAACACAAGGAGCATGCAAAGATCGACTGAAATTAGTGATGAAGAGTTATTCAATATCACAAGGCACAAACTAGAGTTAATAAGAGGGAAGCACCAATCCATTATACAAAGAAATATGGCAGAATAAGGAGAGCAAGGAGGAGTTGAAAGGACATTGATGGAATTTATGAGGCCAGCTTTCAGTCATTAAGGAGTTGCTATGCCAGCGATTCAGGCTAATAATTTTGAGATCAAGCGGGCACTCCTCAACATGCTTCAAAGTAGTGTATAATTTTATGGGCTGTCCAATGAAAAACCCAATGCCCATATTGCAAATTTTTTGGAGATCTGCAACACCTTTAGATTTAATAGGATGTCTGATGATGCAGTGAAGTTGCGGTTGTTTTCTTTTACTTTGAGAGATCGGGTAAAGGCATGGTATAACTCACTTAGTTTAGGGCAGATCACTACTTGGGAATAGCTAGCCCAAGCATTCCTCGCTAAATACTTCCCATTGACCAAGACAACAAGAATCATAAAGGAAATAATAAATTTTCAATAGAGTAATGGGGAGTCTTTATATGAAGCCTAGAAGAGGTTTAAAGAATTACAAAGAAGTTATCCCTACCACAACCTTCCAAGAAAGTTCCTATTGCAGACATTCTATAATGGTTTAAATCATAGCACAAGAGGAACTGCAGATGCAACTGCTAGAGGTTCTTTGATGAGAAAGACTATTAATGCAACTGATGACCTTTTGAAAGAGTTGGCCAGTAATAGCTGATTGTGGTCAAGTAAGAGGAATAGATAGGGGCAAAAAGAGCAAAAAGGTATAATCCATATTAACTTCGTTACAGCTTTACAGATATAGATCACAGCCTTTACCAACCAGTTGAGCAACATACAAGGAGCTTCTTCGTCTGCGGCCAAAGCTTTGCAATTATAGTGTGAGTTATATGGGCAAAAAACCATAGCTTAACTGAATGTTTCTTGTTGGGAGCCACTTGTACAAAACAGGTAAATTACTTGTGCCAACCACAAAGAGGTAATAATCCTTATTCTAACACCTAGAATTTAGTGTGGAAAAACCACCAAATTTTTTTTAGAGTACTAACAATACAGGTGGCCAAGCAAGAATACAAATTGATGGATGTTTTGGGGTCCAAACTAGTAACTCAAGAAGAGAACCATATGAGGATTTTTTCTAGCCATGAGAAAATTCAAAGTAGAATGGAGGCAAAGTTTGATCTGATTGAAAAGAACTATGCCTCATCCATCCACAATTTGGAGGTTTAAATAGGTTAACTTGCTAATGCTTTGTCTTCTAGATGTTCACTACCAAGCAATATTGAGGTCAACCTAAGGGAACAACTCAAGGCTATTACACTTCGAATTAGCAAGCAAGTGGAGGAACCAAGTATGCAAAAACATAGCCAAGAAAAAGGGAAACGCAAGAAGATAGAAGAAGAGAAACAAAAAAGAAAGAATTTAGGTACCACCACCACCCTACAAGCCTAAACTTTTGTATTCGCAAAGGGTAAGGCAACATCAAGTGGACACTTAGTTTTCCAAATTTTTGGAGAAATTGAAGAAGCTACAGATCAACTTATCATTGGTGGAAGCTTTGGAGTGCGTACCCAAGAATGCAAAGATTTTTAAGGACATATTCACACACAAACGCACTTAGGAAGACAATCAGATGGTTACTTTGAAGAGAAATTGTAGTTCGATCATATCAAGCCAAATGCCTTCAAAACTACAAGATCTAGGGAGTTTTACTATTCTATGTGTTGTTGGTGATTTTAAATTTTCTAAATGTTTATGTGATTTAGGTGCAAGTATTAACTAGATTCCTTTGTCTATTTTCAGGAAATTGGGACTAGGAGAGGTCAACCTAACATCTATGCTAATTCAACTTATAGATCAATCCATCAAGAGGTTATTTGGAATTGTAGAAGATGTATTGGTAAAAGTGGACAAATTTATTATTCTTGTTGATTTTGTTGTGTTGGATTTTGAAACTAATAGAAAATGCCCAATGATTTCAGGTAGGCCCTTTATGAATACTAGTAAGGCATTAGTTAATGTACATGAAGGGAAACTTGTGTTGAGAATTGGTAATGAGTAGGCTGAATTTAATATGTTAAAATCTTTTAAGAAACTGATGGATGTTAATGTATGTATGAAAATTTATGTTGGGGATAAGTGTGTGAAGGAGGTTGAAGAGGAAGTTGATGAATTTAATGAAGTGCATAGGGATGAGAGTGTGAACGAAGAGGAATTATATAAGGAAGTTGATATAGAGAAGCTAGAGAGAACAAATACACCCACACCACCATCCATTCTTAAGCCCCCCAATTTAAAGCTTAAACCCTTACCTTCTTATTTGAGATACACCTTTTTAGGTAAGAACCATACCCTACTTATCATTATCTCTAATTAATTGGATTGTGAGCAAGAAGAGAAACTGATGGATACCATTAAGAAGAGGATGAGAGCCATGGGGTGGCAAATTTCTAATATTATGGGGATTAGCCCCAATGTGGTGATGTATAGGATTAACCTAGAAGAAGGATGTAAAACTGTGAGGGAGTGATAGAGAAGGTTAAATCCAAGCATGCAAGAGGTTTTGAAGAAGGAGGTGGTAAAGCTTTTATATGCGAGAATTATTTTGAAGTAAATCACTTGTTAATATAGAAATCACATATAATATGCAAAATGCACAAGAAGGGGGGTTAAATTATGTTAAATCGTCTAAAATATGAATCTTTAAAAACTTCTTGATTTTCTTGACAAATTTAGACGATTACAAGTTTAAACAATGCACTTAATTTTGATGAGTAATGCAATAGCAGAAATTAGTATCTATTCTTCTAACAATAAGAAAATTAAAAAGGTAAGAGTTAGAGAATATGACACCGTGATTTTATACTGGTTCACCCTTATCCTTAGGCTATGTCCAGTCCTTAGAGTTTGTCTGAGATTTCACTATCTCCTTCAACATTACAAGTATTATTTCTACACTTGCAGAGCCTCTTTAGGTCTCTTTCACAAAGTATTCTTTATTTTCTTCCTTAGCCTCTTCAGGCTCTAGCGTTCCTTTCTCTCGAAAAGATATTGTTTGAGCTTTCACACTCACGTCATAGATGTATTTGCTCTCTTTCTTTCTTTCTTTTCTCTTAGAATATTTTTCATAGCATAAGCACTTGAGCACAAAATTTCTCTAAGTATTTTTGTACATTCATAATTCTTATTAAAGTCTATGACTTCAACTTAATATTTATAACCTAAATCTCCAACGGTTTTCTTGAGAAATCCGCTTGTAGAGTCTTCTAAAGTCTGTTATTAGTTGAGTCCTATAACCAACTCCAACTAACTGACGTTCTAGCACATTCTTCAATAACATCGACTTGCTTAGATTTGTATGTTTCGTCTGATGTCTTAGACTTGATCACTTCATCTAATCCATCTTATTTATCTTTTGCTAAAGTATTGTCTTAATTTGATGATTTTTTCCAATTATATTTATCTGCGCATTTAACAAATTCATCAAACAGTTCACACTCTTGTATTATTATTATTATTTGACTTTCATCAAAATCAATAGAAGAAGTGAAGTCTTCTTGACTTAACAATCTCCCTCTTTTTGATGATAAAACAAATAATCATATTATAAGAAGATAAAAATAATATTCAGACAAAAAACAATATTCAAACAAACAATCTAAGATATATATACAAAATACAAAGACTCCTTTCTACTGTTCTATCTCCCCCTATTTGTTATTAATAAAAAAAGATAGTTTATTTTAGACGCTTCAAAATTTCAGAAAAAATTTGTTGACGATTGGTGTGGATCATCTTGAGGTCTTCTTCTATAGAAACATGTAGCACTATAAGAAAATCATGAATTAGCGACGAACATTTACCGACGGAACAAAAAACGTAGCTATTATCGACAAACAACAACAAGCCATCAGTCAATGTATAGCACTGTTCATATATAGCGATGGAAATATATTACCATCGGCAATACTGGAGGAAATGAATTTCACGTAAAATCTCCAACGACATATAGCGACGACACGACCTTTGGCGTCAGCAAAAATTGTGGGAATGCTTCCCCTATTTTAATTACTTTGGATATGTATCAACGGAATCCATCGTTATGTTTAGACTGTGAACAGTATTTACCGATGGAATAATGTCCATTAGTAAATTTGATTATATTTTTACCGTTGGTTGTGACCAAACCGTCGGAAATAATTACGAGAATGATGCACGCAGTTAAGTAGCTTCAGACAGTTACTGACGGAATCAATACCGTCGGTAAATTTGGTTAAGCTCCTGTTATATACCGATGTAATTTGTTTCACCGGTATACATTAAATAAATTTACCGATGGAAATTTTGTTTCAGTCGCAAAGTATAGAGGTAAAAACAGGTGGTGAAATAATTAGAAAATTTAAATACCGACGGAAATTAAAGTCCTTCGGTAAATATCAGTTGTGTAATAAATGAAACATCATTGTTTGGTTTAAGATGACTCAGTAATTAATAAAATACCAATGGAGCACCGACAGAATGTCATTTCTGCTGATACTTCATCTTCTTTAACTCGACCTGTCCTCCCCCCATTTCTTCTTCTTCTCTCCTCTCGTCCCACCATCTGAATCCGACCCCCTACTTTGCATTTTTTTGTCCATTTTTGGATCGTTTTCTGACTCATTGTGCGTCTTTTAAGATAAGCTCTCTAATGGGTGTATTATTTCTCAAAAAAATGCATGTTTTTAGTGTTAACGGTGGGCATTTGGTGATAAAATTTTGCTTGATTATTGTTCTTGTTTGCAGTTTTTTTGTGTAATTGTTGGTTTATTTGTTGTTTATATGTGTTATTGCTGGTAAATAATGGGAAATGCAATTAATTTGTGGTTAGATTGAGATTATACATATTGCCTATAAGATGTTCGATAAAATGCCTTTTATGATGTTTTGAATATTTCTTTATAATTGTTGTGTGAATTTGAGAATTTGAATGCTTAATTTTGATAAAATGCTTAATTTGAAGTGTGAATT
>JAOQML010163655.1:0-13205 GCA_027568935.1 Erythroxylum urbanii
CATTTTGTGGGGCATTAGACTCATCCGTGCTCCCTTGGTGAGAGCTGGATCGAGTCAGAGCTCCTCGAGTTCTTCTCTGAGGCGGCATAGTCACTCCTGATACATGAAACCATAGAAAATCCCAAAGGGGTGCAAAACAGTTCAAGTCATACAGAATAATTTTAATGCATGAACACAATTCAAATCCATGCATGTAGTAATCCACAAAAAATTCATGCAGGTACACTTCATATCTCCACCTTCTCAACTTATGCTTCGGATAATTCAAAACTCAGTCCTAAACCCAAACTTCAACCTAGTCTCTTAGATATGCATGTAACTTGGCATATACTTTGAAATGCCCATATAAGATCCTAATAACCAAGCGCTCTGACACCACAGCTGTTGGACCCCATTTTCAAAGTCCAACTCGCATGCAGAATATCCTAATACGTGAGTTTATCTCCCAAAGAGAACACCTTAACCATTATTGGAGTATCTTCTCCAAACTCCCCTTATCTAGGCTCAGCTCAGCTCTTAGAACAGTCGACTACTATGATGGTAGTCGACTTGTCCATTTATCCCTTTCAACTTGAATACCTCAAAGATTAGCGTTGGTGAGTCCACCCTTTACACATATACTTGCTTTGCCCTATTGGTATAACTTTTCCTATAGGCATTCAAACTAGGGTTTCTTTGGATAGATTGAAAAAGGACCTCAAAAGCTACAACTTTCATGAAGACCTCAAAGGCCGAATTTATCTTTTGAAGGGTCGAAAATAGGGCAGAAGATAACCATGAACAGTAACCTAAACGATAGCGTGAACAGTGACACAGAGGATAACCTGTGAGCAGTAGCGCAGACGAAGTCTGTGAACAGTAGCACAGACGAAGTCTATGAACAGTGACACAGACGATACACTTCGACTCAAATAACTTCTTAACTCCTTATAAACCTTGGCCCATAATCTATCCTCTGCAGTTGACTTTTATCTCCTAGGTTGACCACTTATCATCTGTGATTTATCGTCTGAAGTCTGTGAACAGTAACACAGACGAAGTCTTGTGTAACACAGACGCTACTCTGTGAACATTAACACAGACAAAGTCTGTGAACAATAACACAGACGATCCTATGCTCTATGTTTTATCTTCTATGTGCTACTTGTCTGTGAACAGTAACACAGACGAAGTCTTGTGCAACACAGACGCTACTCTGTGACCAGTAGCATAGACGAAGTCTGTGAACAGTAATATAGATGACTCTATCCTCTGTGTTCTATCTTCTATGTGCTACTCTACCTATCCTTTCCTCTGTATTCTGACGTCAGCACAGAGGATCTTATACTCTTCAATCCTCCTTGCCTCTATGTTCTGACGTCATCACAGAGGATACTTATACTCTTTAATCTTCCTTGCCTCTGTGTTCTGACGTCAGCACAGAGGATACTTATACTCTTCAATCCTCCTTGCCTCTGTGTTCTGACATCAGCATAGAGGATACCTATACTCTTCAATCCTCCTTGTCTCTGTGTTCTGAAGTCATCACAGAGGATACTTATACTCTTCAATCCTCCTTGCCTCTGTGTTCTGACATCAACACAGAGGATACCTATACTTCTAAATTTCCTAGTCTCTGTGTTGTGAAGTCATTATGGACGATATTCATCCTCTGTATTTTTCCCTTGCATCTACATTATTTAATGCAATCCATTAACCTTCTCATCTACTCTCATTTATTCCAAACTCATGTCAGAATCATCCACACGTAAACATTAATCGCTTCTCACAGGATCAACACATGCAACGTAAAAACTTAATTGTGAATCATAATCATGCACGGAATCATACATTTACATATTTCATTGATCCCTAAAATGTATATTTGTCTTACAAGGCTTTAATAACCTTACAAGTCATAATACATCAGTACCCTTAGACTAATAAAACTTAAAAGGTGGCTAAAGCGTTTGTTCTCAAAATCAATCTTAAGAATTACAAAAGAACATTTGAAGACTGGTGCTACCTTGTTCCTTGAATTACTCACTTTCTTGTGCTTCACCTGAATTGGACAGAATTTGGAGGGGGTGAGCTTAAAGTTCGTGGGTAACAGGTTTATAACTTAGAAACAAGTAGAAAACATTTTTGCACTAATAAAACATATTCAGTTACAAATCATGCATGCATTCATCTTGTCAAACAAATCATGAGCACATCAGAATGGTTTGGGTAAGTCCAAGTTCATGACGCACTACACATTTCCATATAATGGTTCTGTGTAGTCGTAAACTTGAGGGAGTCCTTGGAGGAGCTCCGTGCCACTAGCGGGCAGGTGAGAGAAGCTTATTCTTGGGTCATCGTGCACGTGACGGTTCTTGAGAGACTACCACAAACCCATATAACACATATATTTCATGATCTTGAAAACTCACTGCCCAAAATGGCAGTTCTTGAAAACTTACTTTTCATATCCAAAACATGGTTTCATAAAGTTTGCAACTTTTGAAGAAAACATTTTGTATTTAAAACATGCAGCAACATATGACACTTCGTGCTACACCAAACAAGAACAAACAAATGCACATTTTTTCAGAAATCAAAATCATTGAAAGAAAACATTTATGGCTTATTGCTTCATCATAAAACTGTAACCCACCTTAAAAAAAACCTTCCTTGCCTAGGTATCGGACTTAAGGATGCCTTTCCTCTTAATTCCTTTGCCTCTCTTGAACCCCTCCTTGATTTCCTTCATAAAGACACAACTCCCGATCAACAAAAATCTGGATTGGACTAACCCATAATGCACATTCACTAAAATAAATTCTAGAATACTTAACCCATATATTTCTTAAGCTCTTTGAACCAAAACTCATCCCAAAAGTCCAAAAGTCTTAACATGAACTTACCTTGAATCTTCACCAATTAATGAGATTCATGACTCTAAAGAAAGCTCTTTCCTTCCTCTTTCTTTTTCCCTTATTGAGTACTCTCAGATTCTCTCTTTAAGCCTTAGAAAAATGTGACCTAGCTAAAGGCTCAATTCTTTTAACTCTTCTTCAAAACCTTTCTTCTTCCTTGCTTACAATTCTTTTCTCTCCCATTCACGTTTTTCACTCTTCTAAGATAACAAGACTACAATTCCTCTTTCCCAATGTACCCTTATGGAGTCTCAAAAGTCCACTTTACCATTCCTTATAAGCTTAGGCTCTTTTGGTACTTAAGTTACATGCCAAAAAGACTCTCAATTCATTCTTATGCATTTATTCCATAAACTATTATGCTTAATTTAACGGAAAAATTTTTTTCGGGGGCCAACATTAACATTAAAGATAAGTAAAATCCTAAAGCAAAAGTTAGAACGTCGTTAACAACTCAAAATCCATGACCATACAACCCATCTTAGTGTTACACATTAAATTAATAAAAAAGTAAATGGGGAGAAATTAAAACTTAGATTGGATGATTCGGGAAAGTATTGGCGTTAAGTGATCACTTACTTAGGGAAGCTTCAGTGTCGGAACCCCCTCCTCTTCTTTTTTCTCTCTCTTCTCTCTCTCTCTCTTTTGGGTTTCCAAATATAAGTAGAATGTAAAAAAAAACTCCTTTCTAGGGTTCCATCATTATCTTTTTATAATCTTTTTCTAATTAAGGTAATCCTAGTGTCTTTCCGGGGTCCGAAGTGTTCGAAATGTCCCTTGAAAACTTGAATTTGAAAGTGACTCCATGTTTGTCTACGTGTAGGCTAGATCGTGGCCCTTGGCCGATTCCAGACAATCTTGGCCTTATATTGGTGCTTCTGTCACAATCGTGGCCTTGTGTTTTAGTTCAGGGCTCCTCCGAAGCTCCTCCGAATGCTTTGGAACACTAACAAAATCATCACAACACCTCATATATATATAATTGAAGCTCAGAAATATGTTCTCACCTAAAGAACACTTTAAACATAAATGTTTATGAACTAACACAATTCTTAAGCTAAACAAACAATAAACAATCAACTTATCTACTAAACATATATTAAATTAACTATAAAAATACAATGCAATCTACACCTATCAACCTCCCTACACTTAAACTTTGGCTTGTCCTCAAGCAAAGATCAAATATAACTAATAAAATTCTATCATTTCATTTTCACAAAGATTAAAGCATGCAATCCCTCAAATTTTGGCCAACTCAAGTGTCAAGCTACTACATACATCATGACTAATCTTCATTGGTGCACATAAGCAAACTCAACCCATAAAACCATCACTCAAAGATAAGAATAAATTTAAAATGGACCTTCTTACAGATTTCACTCATTTCTCTCTAGTGTTTGATGGTTAGTGTTCCGCTCAAACTTCCTATAGGAAACCACGCTATCATAGGCTTGCAAATACACTAATTCTCCTCCACAATGATTACATGCTAGGATAGATCAAAAGGGCTTTTCTTTGGGTTGTAATGTGGCTAAGGTTAAGGTGGGTTAAACAGGATTTAGATGTTTATCATAAGCATTTATAAACTACTACGTGTAAAAAGGGATGACAAAGATAAACTTCTAAGATATGCAATAGTTTTCCCCACTTATTGAAGCTACTATATGTTATTCCTTTTTATTTTCTTTTCTCTCTTTTTTTTTCATTTTATTTTTTTCTTTTCTCTCTTTTTCTATAATAAAGAATCAATGAATAGAAAATAGAAACTATATTCCATGTGCTCTTAACTTATGATTCCATACTCAAGTATCACTTAACACTTTATTAATTTGTGATTGGGTAAGCTAATGGAGTTTATGGGTTTTAAAATTGGGTTTTAAAGGCTCAATGGGGCTATTAAGGGATAATAAAAGGGTAGGTCATTTAAGCCAAAGGTTAAAGCAAGAAAGCATCAATCATTTCTATCTATAATACATCCAGTAAATTTAAATCGATTCAAAGCAAATTCTAAAGGTAATTACCTAAGGAAGCATCACACAAACAAGGAAGTGAAATGACTATAGAATGGAGTCATAAGGGCACAATTCCTCACATAGGCTCAAATGAAAATCCATTATACTTTTATACATTACCTCATTGTTCAAGTGTCAAGTTCTGAGTAAGCTTATGTGGCTAACTACTTTCATCACTCCACATGGTTCACTCTCCACTTAAGTAGCCTGATTTAAGTTTACGCATGCATTTAATGTCATTTCAACTAGCATGGTAGAATCCCATGGCAACAAATTCATCACAAAGATTCAAATGTAAGGGAAAATGACACTCCTAATACTAATAACCTAATATACATTCTAAATGACATGCAAAAATGCAAACATAAATGTAAAGACTACGTCCCCACACTTGAACAAAACATTGTCCTCAATATGAAAAGGAGAACACCTAATACCAACAAACAACAAAATGAAAACCAAAACATAAAAACACAAAAAAATAATAGAAGAGATTAAGGGGAAGATGGGTTTAAGGTGGTAGGGTCGGTGGAGGCGGCGTGTTTAGAAATGTATATCTCAGTTGGGAAGGTAAGGGTTTTAGTTCTATAGTAGGAGGCTTTACAATGGAAAGTGGTATGGGTGCATCCCTTCTCTCTAACTTCTTTTTCTCACCCTCCTCACATAATTCCTCTCAACTCACACTCTTATCCCCATGAACTTTAGCAACTCTCTCAACTTCCTTTTCTCTTTCCTTTTCAATCTCCTTCACACAATCATCCACAACATCAACTTTCATACAAGCACTTTCATACAAGCACTTTCTTCAAACATTTAGTCATATTAAATTAAACCTGCTCATTACCAATTCTCAAAACTAATTTTCCTTTATACTCATCAACTAATGTCCTACCAGAATTTATAAAGGGCCTACCCAAAATTAGTAGACAAATCCCATCTTCTTCAAAATCCAACACAATAAAATCAACAGGAATTAAAAATTTATCCACTTTTACCAGAACGTCTTCTACTACCTAAATGATCTCTTGATGGATGGATCTGTATGTTGGATAAGCATGGATGTTGGCTTGATGTCTCCTAGCCCTAATTTCCTAAAAATAGACAAGGGCATCAAGTTAATACTTACTCCTAAATCACCTAAGCACTTAGAAAATTCAAAATCACTAACAACATATGGAATAGTAAAACTCCCAGGATCTTGTAGTTTTGAATGCATTACGTTTGTGATGATCAAATTACAATTCTATGTCAAGGTCATCATCTAATTGTCTTCCTAAGTGCTTTTGTGTGTCAATATGTCCTTGAGAAACTTTGCATACTTAGGCACACACTCCAATGCCTCCACTAAATACAAATCAATTTGAAGTTTCTTCAACTTCCCCAAAAATTTGTAGAATTGAGTGTGGACTTGATGTTGTATCCTCCTCTGCGGATATGGAATCTTAGGCTTATAGGGTGATGGTGGTACATATGGATTGTTTTCTTCTTTTTTGTCTACCTTTTCCTTTTGTTGGCTATCTTTTTGCACACTTGGCTCCTCCGATTGTTTACTCCTCCTAAGTGTGATTTCCTTAAGTTGTTCTTTTGGATTGGCCTTAGCGTTGCTTATTAAGCTTCCTGTATTCCTAGAAGACAAAGTACTAGTAAGTAGACCTACCTATACCTCCAAGTTGTGGATGGGTGAAGCATGGTTCTTCACAATCTGGTCAAACTTTGCCTCCCTTCTTTTCTAACTCTCTTATAGTCTTCTTTGACCTTCCTCTTGGCTTGAGAACTTTGAACCCAATATGTCCATTAACTTGTCCATTTTGTTCTCCAAAGACCTAAGATGATCTTATTAAAATCTAGGAGGTCCTTGCGCTCTCACTTGGCCACCCATATTATTAGTACTCCACAAAAAATTTAGGTGGTTTTTCCAAACCACCTAGGATTATAAGTATTAGAGTAAGGATTGTTACCTTGTTATGGATAACCTAAGTAATTTACTTGTTCTGTACCACTCGCTCCCAGCAAGAAACATTTAACTGTGCCATGGTTGTCCTACTCACATAATTCATATGGTAATTGCATGGTCTTGACAAAAGATGAAAAAGCTCCTTACATGTTACTCAACTACTTTGTGAGGGCCGCAATTTATGTTTGCAAAGTTGTCATGAAGTTAAATGGAATCATTCCTTTTTGTTCCTTTCATTTGACCACTTACAGTTGTTACTCGCCAACTCTTCCAAAAGATCATGAGCTGAATAAATGGTTTCCTCATCAAAGAATCCTGTAGCTACATCTATTATTCCCCTTGTGCATTGAGTTACAACATTATAGAATGTATGCAAAAGAAATTCCCTCGGAAGGTTGTGGTGGGGGAAGCTCATTTATAATTCCTTGAATCTCTCCTAAGCTTTATACAACGACTCCCCATAACTTTTTTGAAGGTTTATGATCTCTTTAATGATTCTTATTGTCTTGGTCAGGAGAAAGTACTTAGTTAGGAAAGCTTGGGCTAGCTGCTCCCAAGTAGTGATTTGGCTTGCACTGGGTGAATTATACCATGCATTTGCATGATCCCTTAAGGTAAACAAAAACAATCTTGACCTCACAACATCATCAAACATCCCACTAAAACTAAAGGTATCATAAATCTCTAAGAAATTTATTAGTTGGGAGTTGGGATCTTCATTAGATAGCCCATAAAATTGTACACTGCTCTGACGTATGTTGAGGAGTGCCGGCTTGATCTTGAAATTATTGGCTTGAATCACTGGCCTTGTAACTCCTTGAGGACTGAAACCTGGCCTCAAAAAGTCCATCAATGTCCTCTCAGCTCATCCTTGCTCTCCTTCTTCTACCATATTCCTTTTTATTTTGTCTTAATGTCTAACTCTTCTTAGCGCTCTTTCGTGCCTTGTAATATCTAAAATTTCTTCTTCACTAAGCTTGTTAGACATTTTCGTGCTCCTTGTGTTCATGCACCTGCAAACACACAAGGAAAAGTATCAAACACTTTTAAATCAAAGTCACCTAAACTAAACAAGATGCTAAAAAAACAAACCTCAGCAATGGTGCCAAAAACTTGTTGATTGCAAAACCAATTACTTATTTTACGCTAAAAACTGCAAGTATATAGGTCATTATTTGTAGTAAAAAATAGATATCATCCCACAGAGATTGTGCTTAAGCAACACTTAATTCAGGTTATGGTTTGTTTAAGATTCAAATTCAGATAATAAACTAAAAAGTAAACTAGATCAAACAAACTAGCAATGAACAAAAATGTAACAATGGAGATCTGTCAAAAGAATTAATCAAGTTGAGGGAGAGGGGATTTTACCTATCATTAATTCTAATCTAGCCTTTTATGTGTTTATGGGTGTTGGTTCTAGACGATCGTAGGGTTGATTACTCTCTCTTGAGTTATAACCACTCCTTAAATGGTAACCCTAATCGAATTATGGACTTGCAATCTCTCAATTCACAATTCACCCACAATTCTAATTAGTTCTAAAGCTCTCTAATAAACAATTGGGTTTTGCATGGGATCTTTCTCCATGAAATTATCAACTAGATTGCTAAAGTGGTTAATTAGATCACCTAACTCTTGTTAATCAAATCTAATCATTTTTATCCGGTTGACCCTCTCAGTTTGTTATTGAAATATGCAAATAAATTAATCAATCACAACACCTAAACTATGTAAACACAAATAAACTAGATTAACATCAAAGATAAGTAAAATCCTGAAGGAAAAGTTAAAACATCATTAACTACTCAAAATCCATAACCATACAACCCATCTCAATCTTACACATTAAATGAATAAAAAAGTAAATGGGGAGGAAATGAAACTTAGGTTGGATGATTTGGGAAAGCAGTAGCGTTGGGAGATCACCAATTCCAGGAAACTTTGGCTTTGGAACCCTCCCCTTCTTTCTCTTATACTTTTCTCTCTCTCTCTTCTCTCTCTGTCTCTCTTTTGGGTTTCCAAATATAGGAAAAATGTGAAAAAACTCCTTTGTAGCATTCCATCATTATCCTTTTATAGTCTTTTCCAATTAAGGTAACCCTAGTGTCTTTCCAGGGTCTGAAATGTCTAAAATATCCCTTAAAAACTTGAATCTGAACGTGACTCTGTGTCTATCTGTGTACAGGCCATAATCGTGCCCCTTCATGCACGATTAAAGGGCCACAATTATGGCCAGTTCATCTGCTCTCTGTCATAATCGTGTCAGATTCCCTATGATTATGGCCCTATGTTGGTGCTTCTGTCACGATCATGGTAGGTCCCCCATGATCGTGACCCTATTTTTTAGTTCGAGTCTCCTCCGAAACTCTTCCAAATGCCCTGAAATGCTAAGAATATCATCATGACACCTCATATATATATAATTGAAGCTTGAAAACATGTTCTTACCTAAAGAACACTTAAAACACAAATGTTTATGAACTAACACAATTCTTAAGCTAAACTTACACTAAACAATCAACTTAACTGCTAAACACATATCAAATTACCTATAAAAATACAATGCAATCTACACCTATCAATTGTATGATCTGTTAAAATGATCACCTTATAGCCTAAAAAGTATGAACAAAACTTGTCACATGCATATACCACCTCTAATAAATCCTTTTTAGTGGTGGTGTAGTTGAGTTAAGGCTCAATTAATGTCATGTTTGCTTAGTATATCACATACAACCTCTTATCCTTCCTTTGGCCTAACATGCGACCCATACTTCTTCACTAACATTGCATATGACTTCGAATGGGAAGGACCAATTCGGTGATGTTAATATTGGTGCTAATAGTAGTGCCTTGTTTAATTGGTTAAATAAAAATAAGCAATTATTGTCAAAATCAAAGGGCTCTTCCTTAACTAGTAAGTTTGTCAGAGGTCTTGTAATTTATAAGAAGTCATTAATAAAACAATAGTAAACTACAGCATAATCTAAGAACGCCCGCACACCTTTCGCATTGATGGGTGGTGGAAGCATCTTTATTAGCTTTGTCTCTGCTTTGTCTCCTTCAATCCCTTGGCACTATATTTTATGTTCTAACACTATGCCTTCATGCACCATGAAGTGAAACTTCTCCCAGTTCAATATTAAATATGATTCTTCACATCTTTGCATTACTCTGTCCAAATTCATTAGGCACTGCTTAAAAGAGTCTCCAAAGTCTGAAAATTTATTTATAAATACTTCCATAATATCCTCGATCATATCCATAGAAATAGACATCATGCACCTTTAAAATGTAGCTAGATTGCATAACCTAAAAAGCATATGTCTATATGCAAATGTACCATAATGGCAAGTAAAGGTGGTCTTTTCTTGGTCCTCTATATAGATGAATATCTGACTGTATCTGGAGTAACCATCTAGGAAGCAATATTGTAACTCCTCCTATACGAAACTTATAACCACGTATACACATTGCACTCGAAATTCCTATACATAAATTAATGGCATACAATTATATTCATTTATAGGGATTGTCATCACTTATTTATCTATTCAATATTATACATATACATATTACAAAAATTCATGTCCCTTAACATTATCATTTAAAAGTAGTATTACATCATTACATTTATATGGTAATCCAAAAGAGATTACACACAACTTAAATTCTCAATTACAAACTATTAAGAAACTACAATTTCCTTTGTAACATATACAACCATTCTTTAATCAAAAGGCACATCCAAAGGTACTTTTACTTCTAATGGTTGGCCTTGGTCTTTGCAGATGATCCCTGTGCCTTACTCCTATTACTTGGACCTATATGGATTAACACCGGTGCTAAGCTTAAAAGCTTAGTGGGAAAATATTTAGTTTGGATGACCACTCACAACATGCATCCGTCAAGGGCACACACATTCATGAATATCATAAACTTACGTAAACAATGATGACATAATTGAGCAAAGTGCATAATGAAAATATGCTTCAACCATATTTCATAAATTCACATTTATAAGCCAAATATTGATTTCTAAAGCTCGTCAATACAAATTATTCATGTTATCATGTTGTATCTCTTATTTATAACTATTTAATTTCCTATTTGTGTTAGGCCTGCACATTTCTATGGGTATGGATAACGGGAGCTATGAATATCTGAAGATATCAAACTGTGGATACTCGAAGGCATTGAACTATCGATACTCAAAAGTATCAAACTGTGGATACTCAAAAGTATTGAACTATGAAATATGTACACATACAGAGATTTTTAATTGTGTGTCTTAAGTTTCATCTTCAATTAGAATCATCTAATTTGGAGGTCTATATGCCAAGTTATATCAAAAGAAATGGGTCTGGTTCAGGTGAACTGAGAACCTAAGACAAAATTTCATTAAACTTTACTCTCTCTTGTCATATTCAACCAATTACATGAAAAGAAACACCAAGAAATAATACCAAAAATCATTCCATATCCAAATCAATCTTTTTACACATTCAAATATGTACACATACAGAAATTAACTGTGTAGTCCCAAACCTTGAAATTTGTCAATTAGCTCTTCTTCTAATGCTCTTCCTTCTCTTTCCCTTTAACTTTGCTTGATTCACTAACTAGAACACCACAAATACATATCTAAATCTCATATCCAACCTTATAATTCTATATTTTCATAAGCAAAGCAAGAAAGATGAAGATGAGAAGAAAAACCAAAAATTTTCACCTTGATTTTCACCTAGGATTAGCTTGATTCCTTATGCAAAATGATGTGATCAAGGAGATGGAATGGATAGGAGATGAGATGAGAAAATTATAGAGTTAAAACCTTACATACATGTCCCTCTCCTCTCTCTTCTCCTCCCCATTTCATATAGTTTTTATTCTCAGACACATGTTTCAATCCTATTGTACCATATGTTGATTTTTGGAAAAATTGTACATTTAGTCCTTTTTCTTTGTTTAGTTCCTACATTTGCATATCAAATCATCAATTGATTTCATTCTAGTCCATCTTTCACATATAATTATTCATTTCAACGCATAAATGAAAAAATTACCAATTTACCCTATCTTTTAAATTAATTACCATTATTTCCCTTATTATGCTTAGATACAGTTAATTCTTTATGTTCACTTCTTAATACACCATAGACATAATATAATACTTCTAGGGTATATATTGGGGCCTTACAAATGGAATGAGTGACCACCTACTATCTTGATCATTTGATCAACAAACAGGGGAGGAAAGTGATCCTTTTTAGTCACTTTCTTGAGTTTACGGTAGTCAATGCTAATTCTCCATCTTGTAATAGTTTTGTGGAAATCAACTCTTTGCTTTCACTCTCCATATTGTTTATACTGCCCTTCTTTTGTGGACATTATATCAGGCTGACCTATTTACTATCGGATATTAGGTAAATGATACCCACGTCCAAAAGTTTCACCACTTCCTTTTTAACCACCTCTTTCATTTGAGGGTTTAACCTTAGTTAACGTTTCCTCACTGCTCGACTTCCTTCTTCGAGGTTTATCCTATGCATAAAAACATTTAGGCTTATACCTCAAATGTCAGATATCTGCCATCCTATGGCCTTCATTTGACTATTAATAATTGCTACCACTTTAATCTCTTGTTCCCCATCCAGTTGATTGGAAATGATGATGGGTAGTGTTTGGCCTTCACCTAGAAAGGTATATCTAAGATGTGTGGGTAAAGGTTTAACCTTTAGAGTTGTTGGTTTGTTATGCCCAAAAAATTCTAAAAGGACCTAGGCTATCCTACTTTCAAGTATACGAGGTAGTTGTAGTGGTTTTCCAGGATCATCTCCTATAGAGGGGACATTGGTTCATTTAAATTAATTTTGAACAAAAAACAAAAATAAATGCAATCCTAAACACTCTATCCCTATTGTTGAGCAAAAGCTTTAAAGAAAATCACAAATTAGTCTAAAAAGTAAACTGAATCGACCAAACGTAAAAACGAGTAGAAATTAAAGTGGAAAACACTTGAGAATTAATTTCACTAATTTAATCTCTTATGCATGATTAAGTGGAAATGATTGGACATCTGTCTTACTGAAATTAGTAGTTTGGCACTAAGATCAACTTGAATAATTAACTATTCTAACTTTCGTATTCTAGAAGTTATCACCTAAGCTAATTATAGAAACCTGACTAGTAATTACCATTTAGGTTAATATATTTCTAATTCTTAACCTAAGTGTCTATAGTTTCTCGTTCCACATTAAAATGTTGGACCCCACACCCCGCCCTTAGGTCGGCGGCGTGTGTTTGCGGGACATACCGCGGCATCCAACCTTACTC
>JAOQML010163661.1:0-27866 GCA_027568935.1 Erythroxylum urbanii
TCAAGTTTCACAAAATGACATTGAGCCTGAGAAGGAGATTGGAGCAAGCTCACAAGTTGTTGATGAGCAGCCTTCAACAACACAAGGCCTACATAGATCTGATAGGATTCGTCATGGGCCCGAGAGATATGGATTTCTCATTACTGATGATGATAATGTGATGCTCATTGATTATAATGAGCCCATATCCTATCAAGAAGCTATGGAAAGTCCAGAATCTCCTAAATGGTTAGAGGCCATGAAAGCAGAGATGTAATCCATATATAACAATCAAGTTTGGACTTTGATTGATTCGTCTGATAGCTTGAAGACCATTGGATGTAATTGGGTTTTCAAAAAGAAACTTGACATGGATGGAAGTGTGCACACTTATAAAGCAAAACTTGTTGCTAAAGGTTATCAACAAGTTCATGGAATTGATTATGATGAAACATTTTCTCCAGTAGTTATGATCAAATCCATTAGAATTCTTATTGCCATAGCTGCATACCATGATTATGAGATATGGCAAATGGATGTCAAAATAGCTTTCCTTAATAGAAATTTACTTGAGGATTTATATATGATATAGCCTGAGGGTTTTGTCCATCTTAATAATTCTAAAAAGGTGTGCAAACTTTAAAGATCCATTTATGGATTGAAAGAAGCATCAAGAAGCTGGAATCTTTGTTTTGATAAAGTTGTCAAAGAGTTTGGATTCATCAAGAATGAAGATGAACCATGTGTTTACAAAAGGGTTAGTGGGAGTGTTGTTGTCTTCTTAGCTTTATATGTTGATGACATATTGCTCATTGGAAATGATATTCTGACATTGCAGAGTGTCAAGATTTGGTTAAGCAAACGTTTCTCAATGAAAAACTTAGGTAAGGCTACCTATGTTTTAGGCATTAAGATCTATAGAGATTGATCAAGAAAGCTTATAGGCCTAAGTCAGAGTACATACATAGATAAGGAACTGAAAAGGTTCAGTATGCAAAAAACCAAGAGAGGTTTCTTGTCTCTGTCACATGGAATCAAGCTTTCTAAGAAGGATTGTCCTACTTCAGGTAAAGAGCTTGAGCCCATGACTAAGATTCCATATGCATCTGCAATTGGATCTATCATGTATGCCATGTTATCCACTCGACTAGATGTCCATTATGCTTTGAGCATAACAAGTAGATACTAGTCTAGTTATGGTGAGAGTCAGTGGATAGCAGTTAAGAATATCCTTAAGTACTTGAGAAGAACTAAGGGTATGTTCCTAGTTTATGGAGGACTTGAAGGAGAGCTAGTTGTAAATGGTTACACTGATGCTAATTTTCAGACTGACATAGATGATTTTAGATCACAATCATGGTTTGTGTTATGTTTGAATGGAGGCACAGTGAGCTGGAAGAGTTTAAAGCAAGACACTGTTGCTGATTCTACAACTGAAGCAGAGTACATTGCTGCCTCAAATGCAGCTAACGAAGCTGTATGGATCAGGAAGTACATCACTGAGATTGGAGTTGTCCCTAGTATTGCAAGTCCTATAGACCTTTACTGTGATAATAATAGGGCTATAGTACAGGCTAAGGAACCAAACTCACATTATAGATCTAAACACATACTTAGACATTTCCATCTGATTAGAGAGATCATTGGGAGAGGAGACGTGATGATATGCAAAGTGGGTACAAATGACAAAATTTTGATATGCAAAGTGGGTGAGGAGATGTGAAGATATGCAAATTGGGAGAGGAGACGTGAAGATATGCAAATTAGGAGAGGAGATGTGAAGATATACAAAGTGGGTACAAATACGCGGCCTTTAAACATCTTCGAGGGGAAAAATAGCCCATTGGGCAAATTTAGAGGATAAAATAACGCATTGGCATGTTCGCTAGGCACCTTCTGTGGGAAAAATAGCCCGTTGGACACCTTTGATGGGTAAAACTGTCCATTGGCACAGTCACTAGGCACCTGGGGTGGAAAAACAACCACTTGGCAAGGTGGTTAGGTAACTTCGATTGGAAAAATAGCCCGTTGGCACAGTTTCTAGTCACCCTCGATGGGAGAAACAGCCCATTTGGCATCTTGGGTGGGTTAAACAACCTGTTAGCAAGGTCGTTAGGCACCTTCGGTGGGAAAAACGACTCACTGGGCATCTTTGGTGGGCAAAACAACCCGTTCGCATAGTTGCTAGGAAACATCAGTGGGAAAAATAGCTCGTTGGCACACCTTTAGTAGGTAAAATAGTCCGTTAGCACGATCACTAGGCATATTCGGTGGAAAAAATGACTCGTTGACGCACCTTCCACAGGCAAAATAGCCCATTGGCACACCTTTAGTAGGGAAAACAACCTATTGGTACGATTGCTAGGTACTTTCGATGGGGAAAACCGCCCGTTGGGCACCTTCGGTGGGTAAAACAGCCCATTGGCACATTCGCTAGGCACCATTAGTAGGCAAAACAACCCGTTGGCACGACCGCCAGGACCCTTTAAGGGGAAAGCTAGCCATTTAGGCACCTTTTGTGGGCAAAACAACCAGATGGAAAGGTTGCTAGGAACCTTTGGTAAGAGAAACAGCCCGTTGGGCACCTTCAGTGGGTAAAACAGCCCATTGACACAGTCGCTAGGCATTTTTAGTAGGAAAAACGATCAATTGGGCACGTTCAGTGGGCAAAAAACACATTCGTATGGTCGCTAGCCACCTTTGGTGGGCAAAACAGCCTGCTAGCACAGTTACAATGCACCCTCGACTGGCAAAACTCCCCATTTATACGATCACTGGGCAACCTCGATGGGAGAAACTCCCCGTAGACACGGTCGCTATGCACTTTGGGTGGGCAAAATAGCCTATTGGCACAGTCGCTAGGCACCTTTGGTGTGCAAAATAACCCATTGGCACGTTTGCTAGGCACCTTTGGTGTGAAAATAGCCAGTTGGGCACCTTTGGTGGGCAAAATAGCTCGTTGGCACGATGGCTAGGCACCTTTTATGTGAAAAAAGCCCGTTGGCTACTTTCGGTGGACAAAATAGCCCATTGGCACGATCACTATGCCCCTTCAGTGGGAAAAACAGCATGTTAGGCACCTTCGTTGGCCAAAACAGCCTATTTGTAAGGACGCTGGGCATCTTTGGTGGGAAAAACAGCTCGTTGGCACACCTTCGGAGGGCAAAACAGTCCGTTGGCATGGTCGCTAGGCACCTCGAATGTGCAAAACAGCCCATTGGCATGGGTGGGCAAAATAGCCCATTGACGTAGTCCCTAGGCACTTTTGGTGGGCAAAACAGCCCATTTGCAAGGTCACTAGGCACCTTCAGTGGGCAAAACAGCCCGGTGGCATGGTCGCTAGGCAACTTCAGTGGGAAAAATGACCTATTGGTAGACCATCGGTGGGCACAACAGTTCGTTGGCCTGCTGATTAGGCACATTCGATGGAAAAAGTGACCTATTGGTACACCTTCAGTGGGAAAGATAGGTCGTTGGCACACGTTCGATGGGCAAAAGAGCCCGTTAGGCACCTTCCACTACAAGAAAATCACTGAATAGCAGCGGAATATTACCGACGAAAACAAAACCAATGCTATTTACTGACAGAAATACAAAATCTGTTGGTAAATATGGCATTGTTTTCGTATATAGCGACGGAACGACAAATCCGTCTACAAAACTGGAGGGAAGGAATTTCGCGTAAAATCTCTGATTGCATATAGCGACAACTAAGCCTACTGCATCAGAAAAATTGCAGGAACTGTTCTCGCAATTTAATTGCTTTGGACATATACCGATGGAAATAATTCCGTCGGTACCAATACTGACAGAATAGTGACTTCTGTCGGTAATAAATGTAGGAATTACTCCTGTAATTAATTAGCTTCGCCTAATTACCGATGGTAAAGATACCGTCGATAAAATTGTTTAGACAATCTATTTACTGACGGAATTTGTGTTCCGTCGTAACAGGAAACTATTGTAAAGAGACGACTAGGAAACTTAAATACCGACAGAATACATATTCCGTCGGTAAATTATATCCATTTGGTTAACCAAACGTCGTCTTTTGGATGAAGACGAGAAGATAAACTTGAATCATCGACGGTGATTCTTTAGTTCTAATGCGAACATTAGCGACAGAAATCCTTGTCCGTCGGTAACTGTCAGCAACTTACGTCGTCGTTTTATTAAAGATGACGATATAAATGCTAGATTACCGACGAAATTAGTGTTCCATCAGTATTTGAGTTTCCACCGCCAGGAATTACCACTCTTTTGGCGACGGAATTTGTGTTCCATCGGTAACTGTCAGCAAGTTGTGTCGTGAAGACGACTAGGGAAAACCTAGATTATTGACAGAATTAGTGTTTCGTCGGTATTTGAGTTTCCACCAGTAGGAATTACCGCTCTTTTAATGATGAAATTTGTATTCCGTCGGTAAATGTCGGCAAGTTGCATCGTAAAGATGACGAGGGAAAACCTAGATTAATCTGGTGCCTTTAACTTACGCACCGCCTCCTCCCCTTCCCCCCACACACAATTCTTCTTCTCTCCTAGCGATTGCCTTCTATTTTTTTCTCACATTTTTAGCCATTTTTTGACCATTTTCTTACTCATCGTGCATTTTTTTGAGGTAAACTCTCTAATGAGTGTGTTATTTCTCCAAAAAAGCATGTTTTTAGTGTTAAACGTGATTGTTTGGTGATGAAATCTTTGGTGGGCAAAACAACCCATTGGGCACCTTCGGTGGGGGAAACAACCCGTCGATACGGTCATTAGGCACCTTTTGTGGGAAAAACAACCAATTGGGCACTTTCGGGGGTAAAACAGCATGTTGGCACAGTTGCTAGGCACCTTCAACGACTAAAACAGTCCGTTCGCTCATTTTTGGTGTGAAAAACAGCACGTTGGCACAGTTACTTGACAAAATAGCCCGTTGGAACAGTCGCTTGGCACCTTCGGTGAGTAAAACAACCCTTGGCAAGGTTGTTAGGCACCGGGGTGGGAAAAATAGCATGTTGGCCACCCTCAGTAGGTAAAACAGCCCGTTAGGCACCTTTGGTAGGAAAAATTACCTATTTGCACAGTCGCTAGGCACCTTTAGTGGGAAAAATAGCCAGTTGGGCACGTTTAGTGTGCAAAACAACCTGTTCGGATAGTCACTAGGCATCTTTGATGGGTAAAATAGCCAGTTGGGCACTTTCGATGGGCAAAACAATCCGTTTATGTAGTCGCTAGGTAGCATTGGTGGGCAAAACAGCTCGTTGGCGGGGTCGCAAGGCACCCTCCACAGGAAAAACTCCATGTAGGGACGATCGCTGGGCACTTTGGGTGGGCAAAACAGCCCGTTGGCATAGTTGCAAGGCGCCTTTGGTTAGCTAAACAACCCGTTTAGACGTTCGCTTGGCACCTTTCATGGAAAAATAGTCAGTTGCCCACCTTTGGTAGGCGAAATAGCCTATTGACGCAGTGGCTAGGCACCTTTGTTGGGAAAAATATTCCGTTGGGTACCTTTCGGCGGGTAAAAGAGCCCCGTTAGCACAGTCATTAGGCACCTTCGGTGGGAAAAACTACTTGTTGGCATACCTTTGGTGGGCAAAACAACCCATTGGCACAGTCACTAGGAACCTTTGGTGGGCAAAAGAGGCCATTGGCACGGTCGCTAGGCACTTTCAATGGTTAAAACAGCCTGTTGGCCCATTTTTGGTATGAAAAATAACTCGTTGGCATGATTGCTATGCACCTTTGGTGGGTAAAACAATCTGTTGGTACTATAGCTAGGTCGCTTTGATGCAAAAAATAGCCTTTCGGCTCCTTCCGTGGGCAAGACAGCTCATTGGGCACTTCGATGGGTAAAAGAGCCTGTTGGTATGGTCACTGGGCATCTTTGGTGGACAAAAAAACTCGCTGGCATGGTTCCTAGACACTTCAATGGGCAAAATAGCCTGTTGACACAGTTGCTAGGCACCCTTGATGGGAAAACAGCTTATTGGGCACCTTTAGTGGGTGAAATAGTCCATTGCTATGGTTGCTAGTCACCTTCGGGGGGTAAAACAACCCGTTGGAAATATCGCTAATCACCTTCCATAGGAAAATAGCCAATTAGAATAGTCACTAGTCACCTATGATGGAATAAACAGACCATTGGCACAGTTCCTAGGCACCCTTAGTAGGAGAAACAACCCTTTGGCACGGTGGCTAGGCACTTTTGATGAGAAAAACAACCCATTGGCACACATTCGATGGGCAAAATAGTCCATTGGCACGATCGCTAAGAACATTCAGCAAAAAAACAGCACATTGGCATGGTCGCTAGGCATCTTTGGTGGGGGCAAAACAACCCATTGGGCACCTTCGATGGGGGAAACAACTCGTTGGTGTGGTCGTTAGGCATCTTTTATGGGGAAAACAACCCGTTGGGCACTTTTGGGGGTAAAACAGCACGTTGGCATTGTTGTAGGCACCTTCAATGCCTAAAACAGCCCGTTCGCTCATTTTTGGTGTGAAAAACAGCCCGTTGGCACGGTTACTTGACAAAATAGCCCGTTGGAACAGTCGCTTGGCACTTTCGATGGGCAAAACAACCCTTGGCAAGATTGTTAGGCACCCCGATGTGAAAAATAGCATGTTGGCCACCTTCGGTGGGTAAAATAGCATGTTGGCACTGTTATTAGGCCCCTTCGATATGAAAAATAGCCCATTGGGCAACTTCAGTTGGCAAAATAGCCCGTTGGCATGGTAGCTAGACACCTTCGATGGGACAGTAGCTTGTTGGGCTCTTCGATAGGTAAGACAGCCCATTGGCATAGTTGTTGGGCACCTTCAGTGGGCAAAACAGTCCATTGACACAATCGCTAGCCACCTTTGGTGGATAAAACAACCCGTTGGAACAACCGCTAGTCACCTTTGGTGGGAAAACAACCCATTAAAACAATCATTAGTCACCTCTTATGAGCAAAATAGCCCGTTGGCATAGTTGCTAGGCAGCCTCGGTGGGTAAAACAGCCCGTTAGGCACCTTTGGTGGGAAAAACTACCTGTTTGCACAGTCGCTAGGCACCTTTGGTGGGAAAAATAGCCAGTTGGGCACGTTTAGTGTGCAAAACAACCCGTTCAAATAGTCACTAGGCACTTTTGATGGGTAAAACAACCAGTTGGGCATTTTCGATGGGCAAAACAATCCGTTTACGTAGTCGCTAGGTAGCATTGGTAGGCAAAATAGCTCGTTGGCAGGGTCGCAAGGCACCCTTGATAGGCAAAACTCCATGTAGGGACGATCGTTAGGCACCTTGGGTGGGTAAAATAGCCCGTTGGCATAGTTGCAAGACGCCTCTGGTTAGCTAAACAACCCGTTCAGATGCTCGCTTGGAACCTTTCATGGAAAAACAGTTAGTTGCCCACCTTTGGTGGGTGAAATAGCCTGTTGACGTAGTGGCTAGGCACCTTTGTTAGGAAAAATAGTCCATTGGGTACCTTTTGGTGGGCAAAAGAGCCCGTTGGCACAGTCGTTAGGCACCTTCGGTGGGAAAAACTTCTTGTTGGCATACCTTTGGTGGGTAAAACAACCCGTTGGCACAGTCACTAGGAACCTTTGGTGGGCAAAAGAGGTCATCGGCACGATCACTAGGCACTTTCAATGGCTAAAATAGCCTATTGGCTCATTTTTGGTATGAAAAATAACCCGTTGGCATGATTGTTAGGCACCCTCGATGGGAAAAATAGCCTGTTGGGCAACTTCAGTGGGTAAAATAGCTTATTGGCACTGCCGTTAGGCCCCTTTGATGGAAAAACAGACCATTGAGCACCTTCTATAGGCAAAACAGCTCATTGACATAGTTGTTAGGCACCTTTCATGGGAAAAACTATCTGTTGGACACTTCGATGGGTAAAACAACCATTTGGCACTGTCGTTGGGTACTTTTGGTGGGGCAAAACAGCCTGTTGGAATAGTCACTAGTCTCCTTCGGTGGGCAAAACAGCCCATTGGCAAAGTTGCTAGGTAACCACTGTGGGAAAAATAGCCCATTGGGTACCTTCGATGGGTAAAACAACCTATTGGTAAGGACACTAGGCACCTTTAGTGCAAAAAATAGCCCGTTGGCACACCTTCGATTGGCAAAACAACTCGTTGCCATCGTCACTAGACACCTTCAGTGGATAAAACAACCCATCGAGCACCTTTGAAGGGCGAAACAGCCTATTGCCACGGTCACTAGGCACCTTCGGTGGGAAACACAGCCCCTTGGGTACCATTGGTGGGCCCGTTGGCACATTCATTAGGCACTTTTTGGGGTGAAAAATAGTCCGTTGTCCACATTCGGTGGGCAAAAACTACTTATGAGCACAATCATTAGGCACCCTCAGTGGGCAAAACAACCAGTTGACATGGTCACTACGCACCTTTGTTGGGAAAAAAAGCCCTTTGGCACGGTCGCTAGGCACTTTCTGTGGCTAAAACAACCCATTCATATAGTCACTAGGCACCTTTGGTGGGCAAAATAGCCAGTTGGGCACTTTCAGTAGGCAAAACAACCCGTTCACATAGTCGCTAGGCCCTTTTGGTGGGAAAAATAGCTAGTTAGGCACCTTTAGTAGGCAAAACAAACCATTTGTATAGTCGCTAGGCACCTTTGGTAGGCAAAACAGCTCATTGGCACGGTCAGAAGACACCCTCGACGGGCAAAACTCCATGTAGCATGGTTGTTAGGCACCTTTGCTAGAAAAATAGCCAGTTCGACACCTTTCGGTAGGCAGAAGAACCCGTTGGCATAGTTGCTAGGCACTTTTGGTGGGAAAAACTGCCCGTTGGCATACCTTCAGTGGGCAAAACAGCCTGTTGGCATGGTCATCATGCACCTTAGGTGGGAAAAACAACCTGCTGGCACAGTCTCTAGGAACTTTTGGTGGGCAAAAAAGCCTGTTGCCACGATCGCTAGGAACCTTTGGTGGGCAAAAGAGCCTGTTGACATGATCTCTAGGCACTTTCAATGGCTAATACAGCCCGCTGGCTCATTTTAGGTGCAAAAAATAGCCCATTGGCATTCCTTCGATGGGTAAAACAGCCTATTGGCACTGTCTCTAGGCACTTTGGTGGGAAAAACAGCCCATTGGCACGATCGCTAGGAACCTTTGGTGGGAAAAAGAGCCCACTACACGGTCGCTAGGCATTTTCAATGGCTAAAAAACCCATTGGGTCATTTTTGGAGTGAAAAACAGTCCGTTGGCACAGTCACTAGGCAAAATACCCATTGACATAGTCATTTGGCACCTTCGGTGGACAAAACAACCCTTGGTATAGTTGCTAGGTATCCTCGGTGGGAAAAACAGTCTATTGGGCAACTTCAATGGGTAAAATAACCCGTTGGCACCGCCGCTAGGCCCCTTCGAACAGCCAGTTGGGCACTTCAATGGGTAAAACAGCCCGTTGGACAATTCGATGGGTGAAGCAGCCCGTTGGCACTATCACTGGGCACCTTTGGTAGGAAAACCAGCCCATTGGAATGGTCACTAGTCTCTTTTGGTGGGAAAAATAGCTCGTTGGCAAGGTTGCTAGGCACCTTCTGTGGGAAAAATAGCCCGTTGGGAACCTTCGATGACTAAAACATCCCATTCGCAAGGACACTAGGCACCTTTAGTGGGAAAAATAGCCCATTGGCACAGCTTTGGTGAACAAAACAACTCGTTGCCATGGTCGCTAGACACCTTTAGTGGGCTAAACAGCCCATTGGTCATCTTCGATGGGTGAAATAGCCTGTTGTCATGGTTGCTAGGCACCTTCGATGGAAAAAATAGCCCGTTGGGCACCATTGGTGGGCCCGTTGGCACAGACGGTAGGCACCTTTAGAGTGAAAAACAGTCAGTTGTGCGCATTCGGTGGGGAAAAATAGCCTATGAGCACATTCATTAAGCACTCGATGGGCAAAACAACTCGTTGGCATGGTCGCTAGCCACCTTCGTCAGGCAAAACAGCCCGTTGGCATGGTGGTTATAAACCTTCGATGGGAAATATAGCCTATTCGGCACCTTCGGTAGGAAAAACTACTCGTTGGCATGGTCGCTAGGTAAAATAGCCCATTGACACGGTCGCTTATTACCTTCGGTGGGCAAAACAAACCTCGACATGGTTGCTAGGCACCCTCGATGGGAAAACCAGCCTGTTGGGCACCTTCGGTGGATAAAATAGCCCATTGGGCACCTTTCGTGGGCAAAACAGCCTCTTGACACAACCACTAGGCACCTTCGATAGGAAAAACAGCCCGTTGGGTTTTTCCCTAGATAAAATAGCCCGTAGACATGGTCACTGGACACCTTCGATGGGCAAAATAGTCCGTTGGTTATGTTGCTAGGCACTTTGGTGGGCAAAATAACCCGTTGGCATGGTTGCTAGGCACCCTCGATGGGCAAAACAACCTATTGGGCACTTTTGGTGGGTAAAACAGTACATTTACATAATCACTGGCCACTTTCGGTGGGTAAAACAACTGATTGGAACAATTGTTAGTCACCTTCGGTGGGAAAATAGCCCGTAGGAACGGTCACTGAGCACCCTCTATAGGAAAAACAGCCTGTTGGCACAATTCCTAGGCACTTTCTGTAGGAAAAACCACCCACTGGGCACCTTCAGTGGGCAAAACAACCCGTTATCACGATCTTTAGGCTTCTTCAGGGGGAAAACAACCAATTAGGCACCTTCGGCGGGCAAAACAACTCATTGAAATGGTCGCTAGGCCCCTTCAATGGGAAAAATAGCCCATTGGGCACCTTCGATGGGTAAAACTGCCTGTTGGCACAGTTACTAGGCACCTTCAGTGGAAAAAGAGCCCATTGGCATGGTCGTTGAGCACCTTCGGTTGGAAAAATAGCCCGTTGGCATGGTTTCTAGCCACCCTATGGGAAAAATAGTCAGTTGGGCCCCTCAAATAGCCTACTGTCAAGGTCGTTAGGCACCTTCAGTGGGAAAACAACCCATTGGGCATCTTTGGTGGGCAAAACATCCCATTCGGAAGGTCGTCCAGAAACTTAAGTGGGAAAAATTGACCATGGCACACCTTAGGTAGGTAAAACAGTACGTTGGCATGATCACTAGGCATATTCGGTGCAAAAAAATAGCCCTTTGATGCACCATTTGTAGGCAAAACAGTCCATTGGCACACCTTTGGTAGGTAAAATAGCCCATTGGTACGATCACTAGGCACCTTCAGTAGGAAAAATAGCCCATTGGTATAGTCAATAGGCACCATTGGTGGGCAAAACAACCGTTGGCACAACCTTTAGGCCCCTTCTATGGGAAAAACAGCCCCTTGGGCACCTTTCATGGGCAAAACAGCCTGTTGGGAAGGTCGCTAGGCACCTTCAGTGGGAAAAACAACAAGTTGGCACCTTCGGTGGGAAAAACAGCCATTTGACACGATCGCTAGGCACTTCTAATAGGAAAAACAACAAGTTAGGCACCTTCAATGGGCAAAAAACACGTTTGCATGATCGCTAAGCCCCTTTAGTTGGCAAAACAGCTCACTAGCACAATCGCAAGGCACCCTCGATTGGCACCTTGGGTGGGCAAAATAGCCTATTGGCACAATCGCTAGGCACCTTCAGTGTGCAAAACAACCCATTGGTACATTTGCTAGGCACCTTTGGTGAGAAAACAGCCAATTAGGCACCTTCAGTGAGCAAAATAGCCCATTGGCATGATGGCTGGGCACCTTTTGTGTGAAAAACAAACTGTTGGCCACCTTCAGCGGATAAAACAGCCCATTGGCATGGTTGCTATGCCCTTTCGGTGGGAAAAATAACCCATTGGACACCTTCATTCGGTAAACCAGCCCATTGGCATGGGCACAGTCACCTTTGGTGGGAAAAAGAGCCCGTTGGCCACCTTTGGAGGGTAAAACAGTCCATTGGCAAGATCGTTAAACACCTTGGGTATGCAAAACAACTCATTGGAGTGGGTGGGCAAAACAGTCCGTTGGCACAATCGCTAGGCACTTTTTGTGGGCAAAATAGCTGGTTGGGAAGGTCACTAGGCACCATCGGCGAGAAAAATAATTTGTTGCCCACCTTCAATGGACAAAATAGCCCAATGGCACGGTCGCTTGGCAATGTCAGCAGGGAGAATGACCTAATGGTAGACCATCGGTGGGCACAACAGTTTGTTGGCCTAGTCACTAGACATATTCTGTGGAAAAAAAGACCTGTTGGCACAACTTTGGTGGTAAAACATAGGTCGTTGGCACATGTTCGGTGGGCAAATCAGCCCGTTGGGCACATTTAGTGGGTAAAACATCCTGTTGGCATGGTTACTAGCCACCTTCTGTGGGAAAAACATCCCATTGGGCAACTTTGGGGGTAAAACAACACGTTGGCATGGTCGTTAGGCACCTTCAATGGCTAAAACAGACCGTTGGCTCATTTTTGGTGTGAAAAATAGCCCGTTGGCACTGTAGGTTGGCAAAATAGCCCAGATGCATGGTCGCTAGGCAACTTCGATGGGAAAACTAGCTTGTTGAGTTGTTCGATGGGTAAAACAACCCGTTGGCATGGTCATTGGGCACTTTGGGTCGGCAAAACAGTCCATTGACATAGTCGCTAGCCACCTTCAATAGGTAAAATAGCTCGTTTAAACAATTGCTAGTTAACTTTGGTGGGAAAACAACAATTTGGAACGGTCATTAGTCACTTTAGATGGGCAAAATAGCCCGTTGGCACTGCGCAAGGCATCCTCAACAGGAAAAACTCTATGTAGGCATTATTGCCAGGCACCTTGGTGGGCAAAATAGCTCATTGGCACAGTTGCTAGGCACCTTCGGTGGGCTATAAACAACCCGTCGACACGTTCACTAGGCACCTTTGGTGGAAAAATAGCCAGTTGGCCACCTTTGGTGGGATAAATAGCCATTTGGCGTGGTGGCTATGTACCTTTGGTGGGAAAAACAACCTGTTGGGCATCTTCAGTAGGAAAATGGCCTGTTGGCAAAGTCACTAGGCATCCTTAGTGGGAAAAATAGCCAGTTGGCATATCCTCAGTGGGCAAAATAGGCCATTGGCTTACCTTCGGTGGGTAAAACAATCTATTGGCACTATTTTTAGGAACCATTGGTGGGCAAAAGAGCCCTTTGGCATGATCGTTAAGCACCTTCAATGGCTAAAACCAACGGTTGGCTCATTTTTTGTGTGAAAAATAGCCCGTTGGCATGGTGGCTAGGCAAAATAGCTTGTTGACACGATCGCTTGGCAACTTCGGTGGGTAAAATAGTCCGTTGGGCACCTTTGATGGGCAAAACAACCCGTTGGCACTGCTGCTAGGCCCCTTCGATGGGAAAAAAAGCCCACTGGGTGCCTTCTGTGGGTAAGATAACCCGTTGGCACGGTTACTAGGCATATTCGATGGGAAAAACAACCCATTGGGCACTTCGTTGGGTAAAACAGCCCTTTGGCACGGTCGCTGGGCACCTTTGGTGGGCAAAACAACCCGTTGGCACAGTTGCTAGGCACTTCAGTGGGCAAAACAACCCGTTGGCATAGTTGTTAGGCACCTTCGATGGGAAAATAGCCCGTTGGGCATCTTTAGTGGGTAAAATAGTCCATTGGCATAGTCGCTAACCACCTTCGAGGGTAAAATAGCCCATTGGAACAATCATTAGTCACCTTCGGTGTGAAAATAACCGATTAGAACGGTCACTAGTCACCTTTGGTTGATAAAACAACTCATTGGCATGGTTCATAGGCACCCTCGGTGGGAGAAATAACCTATTGGCATAGTCGCTAGGCACTTTTGGTGGGAAAAATGGCTAGTTGGGCACTTTCAATGGGCAAAACATCTCGTTCGCACAGTCGCTAGGCACTTTTCGTGGGCAAAATAACCCATTGGCACGGTCGCAAGGCACCCTTGACGGACAAAACACCACGTTGGCACGGTCGCTAGGCACCTTTGCTGGAAAAATAGCCCATTGGCGCAGTGGCTAGGCACCTTTGGTGGGAAAAATAGCCCATTGGCCAACTTTGGTGGGTAAAATAGCCCTTTGGAACAGTCGTTAGGCACCCTTGGTTAGCAAAACAGCCCGTCGGCATAGTCGCTAGGCATCTTTTTTGGCACCTTGGGTGGGTAAGATAGCCCATTGGCAAGATCGTTGGGCACCCACGGGGGCAAACCTCCCTGTAGGCACGGTCACTAGGCACCCTCGATGGGCAAAACAACCCATTGGCACGATCGCTAGGTGCCTTTGTTGGGCAAAATAGCCAGTTTGCATAATCGCGAGGCACGTTGGGCGGACAAAATGACCTATTGGCAAGGTCGCTAGGCACCCTCGGTGGGCAAACCAACCTATTGGAATTGTCGCTAGGCACGTTCGGTCGACAAAATGATCCCGTGGGCACCTTCGATAGGAAAAAGAACCCGTAGGGCACCATCGAAAGGTAAAACTGCCCGTTAGCACAGTCGCTAGGCAGCTTTGGTGGGAAAAACGACCAGTTAGGCACCTTCGATGGGCAAACCAACCCGTTGGCATGGTCACAAAGCACTTTGATGGACAAATAAGCCCTTTGACATGGTGGCTAGGCACCTATGGTGGAAAAAACAGCCCGTTGGGCACCTTTGGTGGGCAAAACAGCCCGTTGACACGGTCGCCAGGACCTTCAGTGGGAAAAACAACTCGTTGGCACACATTCGGTGGGCAAAATAGTTCGTTGGCACAGTCACTAGGCACATTTGGTAGAAAAAACTACTCGTTGGCATAGTCGCTAGGCACATTTGGTGGGCAAAATAGCCCATTGGGCACCTTCAGTGGGGGAAACAGCCCGTTGGTACAGTCACAACGCATCTTCTGTGGGAAAAATAACCCGTTGGGCACGTTTGGGGCTAAAACAGAATGTTGGCACGGTCGCTAGGCACCTTGGGTGGGCAAAATAGCCTATTAACACGATCGCTACACACCCTCAGTGGGCAAAACAATTTGTTGGCATTGTCATTTGACACGTTCAATGCTCAAAATAGCCCATTGGGCATATTCGGTGGGTAAAACAACCCACTAATATGGTCGCTTAGCACATTCGGTGGGCAAAACAACCCTTGGCATTGTTGCTAGGTACCATCGATGGGAAAAACAACCCATTGGGCACCTTCGGTGGGTAAAACAGTGTCGCTAGGAACTTTTGATGGGAAAAACATCCCATTGGGCACCTTACATGGGCAAAAGAGTTCGTTGACGTGGCTACTATGAACCTTCGATGAGAAAACAATCCGTTGGACAGTTCGATGGGTAAAACAGTCCATTAGCATGGTTGTTGGGCGCCTTCGGTGGGAAAACAGTCCATTGACACAATTGTTAGCACCCTCGGTAGCACCCTATTGGTATTGTCTCTAGGCACGTTCGGTGGGCAAAATAGTCCCACGGGCACCTTTGGTGGAAAAAATAGCTCGTAGGGTGCCATCGGTACGTAAAACAACTTGTTAGCACGGTTGCTAGCCACCTTTGTTAGGAAAAAGGCCAGTTGGGCACCTTCGATGGGCAAACCAACCCGTTAGCATGGTCGCAAGGCACCTTCGATGGACAAAAAAGCCTGTTGGCATGGTGGTTACACACTTTTGGTGGGAAAAATAGCTCGTTGGGTTCCTTCGGTGGGCAAAACAACCCGTTCACATAGTCACAAGGCACATTTGGTGGGCAAAACAACTAGTTGGGCACTTTCGATGGGCAAAACAACCCGTTTACATAGTCGCTAGGCACCTTTGGTGGGCAAAACAGCTCGTTGGCATGGTAGCAAGACACCCTTGATGGGCAAAACTCCACATAGACATGGTCGCTAGGCACCTTGGGTGGGTAAAAGAGCCTGTTGGCACGGTTACAAGGCACCTTAGGAGGGAAAAACAACCCTTTAGTACGATCGCTAGGCACCCTCAGTGGGTAAAACAACCCCTTGGCATTATCGCTAGGCACGTTTAGTGGGCAAAATAACCTCATGGGCACCTTCGGTGGGAAAAACAGCCCGTGGGGTGTTATTAGTGTGCCTTAGGCCAATGGTCATATGTAACTTTTGTACTGACATTCTGACTTATTAATAATATATTATGAGGTTTTTTTATATATGCATGTATATTGTTTATGTAATGTGATTTACATTCCATAAATAGTGTTAGGCTTATGTCATTAAGTATGTGACTTGATAGTAAAACCATAAGCATTATAATACTATTCTAAACTGTCCCTGGTCGATCGTTATTGGTGGAACAATAATGAAGTAAGGCTAGTATGTGTTCTTATTGATGATCACATTTTACTAATCATGGATATGAGTTATCAAATAAAAAACATAGATATATGTTAGAGAACATACATTAGACCGACCTACAGAGAGAAAACTACATGGTTTCATGTCATTAGTGATTCTCAATATGGTTTGACTTTAGTCCTCGGACCTAAAGTCATCACGGTTCCCTACATGAGGAATTCAGTGTTTTGACATTAGACTAAGTTATCTTTAACCAGATAACAAGTAGTATTATGTTGGACATTAAATAAATCATACAGAGGGATGTGAATGATGTAGATGGGATTTGTACCTCTCTTAAATGACAGAGATATCATTTGGGCCTCTTGACAAGTACGACTAAAGAAATGCATGGTCGCGCTCAAATGAATTGATAAGGAGTCATCAATGTCATTTGTTATAGTTAGTCAACTTAGGAATCAAGAAACTATGATTAATCAAAGGTTGATATGTACCATGCCTTGTGATTAATCTTGATATTGTGATACAAAGGGACTGAGTTTGTAACCATGGTTACAGGTTAAATCGGATTACCTATCCTTATTTGATTAGGGTAGTCATAATGTCTTGCTAGAGGCCGCTTATGACTTATGGCTTTTAAAGTGTGATCAAACCCATTACCAACATCAAATGAGCGTACAGGGTCGCACAAAAAGAGTGATGTCATTTGGGCTTATTCTCTTGGGCCTAATTTATTAGGCATTAAATAAATATATGTGGATATATTTGTTGGGCTAGATTGAATTAAGTTATCGAGCTTTTACTATATGAGATATAATATGGACCGAAACTTATTGGGCTTCCATATTCCTAATGGGTTTATGATTATAATATTCTGATTCCTAATAAGAATAAGGATTAGGGTTTCTCTATAAACAAAGAACTTAAGTCTCATTAGAGATGACACAAAAACCATAGCCACCTAGACCTAGCTGTTCGTTCTTCTTCCAAGAGAAAAAAATTATGCGACGTTCTAAAGTGTTTTAGAATATGCTAGCACATATTAGCTGCTGCCCGGATTGTTCATCCTCGTGTGGATACCGGTAGAAGATGTTTGCGTGTTGCAACATCTACAAATCTGAAAACAAATACCAATCAGTGTCAAGAGGTAAATCCGTACATGTTATGTAGTTTCGGTTATACTTTTGTCAAGAGGTAAACAGCCTGTTGGCATGGTTACTAGGCATCCTTGATGGGAAAAACAACCGGTTGGGCACCTTTGGTGGGTAAAGCAGTCCATTGGCACGGTCGTTGGCCACCTTTGGTGGGTAAAACAACTAGTTGGAACAATCATTAGTCACCTTCTGTTGGAAAACAACCCATTGGAACAGTCACTAGGCACCCTCTGTGGGAAAAACAGCCCGTTGGTGACCTTCGGTGGGAAAAAAACATATTGGCACCGTCATTAGGAGCCTTCAGTGAGCAAACCAACTTGTTGGCAAGGCTTTTAGGCATATTCATGGGGAAAAACATCCCATTAGGCACCTTTGACAGGCAAAGCAAGCCGTTGGCATGGTCGCTAGCCACCTTTGGTAGGAAAAATAGTCCGTTCAGCACCTTTGATGGGTAAAACTGCGCGTTGGCACAGTCACTAGGCACCTTCGGTGGAAAAACAGCCCACTGGCATGATCGTTGGCCACCTTCGGTAGGAAAAATAGCCCTTTGGTATGGTTTCTAGCCACCTTCGATGGGAAAAATAGCCCGTTGGGCCCCTTGGTTGGGTTAAACAACCTATTGGCAAGGTCGCTAGGCATTTTCGGTGGAAAAAATAGCCTATTGGGCATCTTTGGTGGGCAAAACAACCCGATCGGAAGATCACTAGGAAAAATAGCCCGGTGGCACACCTTCAATGGGTAAAGTCACTAGGCAAATTCGATGGAAAAATGACTCGTTGTTGCACCTTTTGTAGGCAAAATAGCCCATTGGCATGCCTTTGGTAGGCAAAATAGCCCACTAGTAAGATCGATAGGCACTTTCGATGGGAAAAACAACCCTATTGGCCACCTTCGGTGGGTAAAACAGCCCATCGGTGCTGTCTTTAGGCACCATTAGTGGGCAAAACTCCCGTTGGCATGACCGCTAGGCCCCTTCGGTGGGAAAAACAGTCCCTTGGGCAGCTTCGGTGGATAAAACAACGCGTTGGAAAGGTTGCTAGGCACCTTCAGTGGGAAAAATAGCTTGTTGGGCACTTTAGGTGGGTAAAGCAGCGTATTGACACGGTCGCTAGGCAATTTTAGTGGGAAAAACAACCAGTTTGGCACCTTTGGTGGGGGAAAAAACACGTTCGCATGGTCGCTAGGCACTGTTGGCAAGGTCACTAGGCACCTTCGGTGAGAAAAGCAATCTATTTCCCACGTTCGGTGGGCAAAATAGCCCGATGGGACGGTCGCTAAGCAACTTCAGTAGGAAAAATGGTCTGTTGGCACACCATTGGTGGACATAATAGTCTATTGGCTCAGTCACTAGGCATATTCGGTGGAAAAATGACCCTTTGGCACACGATTGGCAGGAGAAATAGCCCGTTGTCACAACTTTGGTGGGCAAAACAACCTGTTGGGTACCTTCAGTGGGTAAAACATCCCGTTGGCATAGTTACTAGGCATCTTTGGTGGGGAAAATGTCCCTTTGGGCACCTTCAGTGGCCAAAACAGCCATTTGGCATGGTCACTGGGCATCTTTGATGGGAAAAACAGCCCCTTAGTGCACCTTTTGTGGGCAAAAGAGTCTGTTGGCACGGTCGATAGGCACCATCGGTTGGCAAAAAACCATTTGGCAACTTTGGTGGGTAAAACAACCCATTCGAACGGTCGCTATGCACTTTTGGTGGGTAAAACAGCCTGTTGACATGGTTGTTAGGTACTCTTGATGGGCAAAATAGCATCTTCACATGATCGCTTAATGCCTTTAGTGTGAAAAAAAGCCTGTTGGCACGGTCTCTAGGAACCTTAGGTGGGCAAAACGGCCCATTGGCACAATCGCTAGGCACCTTTGGTTAGCAAAACAACCCGTTGGCATTGTCACTAGGCACTTTCGGTGGGCAAAACAACACCATGGGCATCTTCGACGATAAAAATAACCCTTTGTCCACCATCGGTTGGTAAATATACCCATTGGCACAGTTTCTAGGCACCTTTGGTGGGAAAAACGGCTAGTTGGGCACCTTTGATGGGCAAAACAGCCCGTTGGCATGGTCGCAAGGCACCTTTGGTGGATAAAAAAGCTCTTGGCACTGTGACTAGGCACTTTGGCAGGCAAAACAACCTGTTGGGCACCTTTGATGGGTAAAACAGTCCATTGGCACGGTCGTTGGCCACCTTTGATGGGTAAAACAACTAATTGGAACAATCGTTAGTCACCTTCGGTGGGAAAAAAACACATTGACACGGTTATTAGGAGCCTTCGGTGGGTAAAACAACCCCTTGGCAAAGCCTTTATGTCTCTTTGGGGGGAAAATAGCCTATTGGGCATCTTTGGTGGGCAACACAACCCGATCAAAAGGTCACTAGGAAACTTCAGTGGCAAAATAGCCTAGTGGCACACCTTCAGTGGGTAAAACAGCCTGTTTGCATGATCACTAGGTAAATTCGATGGAAAAACGGCTCATTGTTGCACCTTTTATAAGCAAGATAGCCCATTGGCATGCCTTCGGTGGGCAAAACAACCCATTAGTACGATTGCTAGGCACCTTCGATGGGAAAAACAACCCTATTGGGCGCCTTCGGTGGGTAAAACAGCCCACTGGCGCTGTCGTTAGGCACCATTAATGGGCAAAACACCCTGTTGGCATGACCGCTAGGTCCCTTCGGTGGGAAAAACAATCCCTTGGGTAGCTTTCGTGGGCAAAACAACCCGTTGGAAAGGACGCTAGGCACCTTCGGTGGGAAAAATAGCTTGTTGGGCACCTTAGGTGGGTAAAACGGCGTATTGACACAGTTGCTAGGCAATTTTAGTGGGAAAAACAACCAGTTTGGCACCTTTGGTGGGGGAAAAACAATTTGTTGCCCACGTTCGGTGGACAAAATAGCCCAGTGGGACAGTCGCTAGGTAACTTCAGTAGGAAAAACTTTCTATTGGCACACCATCGGTGGACATAATAGTCCGTTGGCTCAGTCACTAGGCACATTCGTTGGAAAATGACCCGTGGGCATACCATCGGTGGGAGAAATAGCCCGTTGTCACAACTTTAGTGGGCAAAATGACCTGTTGGGCACCTTCGGTGGGTAAACATCCTGTTGGCATGGTTACTAGGCACATTTGGTGGGGAAAATGTCCCTTTGGGCACCTTCGGTTGCCAAAATAGCCCGTTAGCACGGTCACCAAAACAGCCCGTTAGCACGGTCACTGGGCATCTTTGATGGAAAAAACAGCCCCTTAGCATACCTTTTGTGGGTAAAAGAGTTTGTTGGCACAGTTGATAGGCACCATCGTTTGGCAAAAAACCCATTGGGCACCTTCGGTGGGGAAAATAGCCCGTTAGAATAGTCGCTATGCACTTTTGGTGGGTAAAACAACCTATTGAAATAGTTGTTAGGCACCCTTGATGGGCAAAATAGCCCGTTCGCACGATCATTTAGTACCCTTGGTGGGAAAAAAAGCCCATTGGCATGGTTTCTAGGAACCTCATGTGGGCAAAACGGCCTATTGGCACGATCGCTAGGCACCTTGGGTGGGCAAAACAGCCCATTGGCAAGATTTCTAGGCACCTTCGATTGGCAAAACAACCCGTTAGCATTGTCGCTAGGCAATTTCGGTGGGCAAAACAATACTATGGGCACCTTCGATGATAAAAAAACCCTTTATGCACCATCGGTTGGTAAATATGCCTTTTGGCACGATCTCTTGGCACCTTTGGTGGGAAAAACAGCTAGTTGGGCACCTTCGATGGGTAAAACAACCCGTTGGCATGGTTGCAAGGCACCGTTGGTGGACAAAAAAGCTCTTGGCATAGTGGCTAGGCACTTTGGTGGGGATTGGGCACCTTTGATGGGTAAAACAGTCCATTGACACGGTCGTTGGCCACCTTCGGTGGGTAAAACAACTGGTTGGAGCAATCGTTAGTCACTTTCGATGGGAAAATAGCCCGTTGGAACAGTTAGTAGGCACCCTTTGTGGGAAAAACAGCTGGTTGGAAAGAACACCTTGGCAAGGTCACTAGGAGCCTTCGATATGGTCGCTAGGCACTTTTTGTGCGAAAAACGGCCAATTGGGCACCTTCGATGGGCAAAACAACCAGTTGGCATGGTCGCAAGGCACCTTCGGTGGACAAAAATGCCCGTTGGCATAGCAGCTAGGCACCTCGAAGGGAAAAACAACCTATTGGCATGCTAGCTATGCACTTTGGGCAAACAAAACAGCCCGTTGGGCACCTTTAGTGGGTAAAACAACCATTTTCCCAGTCGTTGGCCACCTTTGGTGGGTAAATCAACTGGTTGGAACAATCGTTAGTCACCTTTGGTGGGAAAACAACCTGTTGGAACAGTCAGTAGGCACCCTCTGTGGGAAAAATAGCTGTGTAGAAAAAACAAGTTGGCGAGGTCACTAGGCACCTTCGGTGGGTAAAACAACCCCTTGGCAAGGCCTTTAGGCCTCTTTGGGGGGAAAAACATCCCATTGGGCACCTTTGGCAGGCAAAACAACCCGTTAACATGTTTCTAGCCACACTCGATGGGACAAACTGCCAGTTGGACACCTTGGGTAGGTTAAACAACCTGTTGATAAGGTCGCTAGGGACTTTCGGTGGGAAAAATAGTCCACTAGGCATCTTTGGTGGGCAAAACAACCAGTTCGGACGGTCGCGAGGAAACTTTAGTAGGAAAAATAGCCCGTTGGCACACCTTCAGTAGGTAAAAAAGACCGTTGGCAAGATCACTAGGCATATTCGATGGAAAAAAATGATCAGTTAATGCACCTTCTGTAGGTAAAACAGTGTATTGGCATACTGTTATTGGGCAAAACAGGCTATTGGTGCGATCACTAGTCACCTTCGGTAGGAAAAACTACCCATTATGCACCTTCAGCCGGTAAAACAGCCCATTGGCACAGTCATTAGGCACCATTGGCACGACCGTTAGGCCCCTTCGATGGGAAAAACATCCCCTTGGGCACCTTTAGTTGGCAAAACAACCCATTAGAAAGATTGCTAGGAACCTTTGGTGGGACAAACAGCCTATTGGGCACCTTAGGTGGGTAAAACAACCCATTAACACAGTCGCTAAGCAATTTAGTGGGAAAAATAGCTAGTTTGGCACCTTTAGTGGGAAAAGAACACGTTCGCATGGTCGCTAGGCACCGTTGGCAAGGTCACTAGGTAGCTTCGGTGAGAAAAACAATATGTTGCCCACCTTCAGTGGGAAAAATAGCCCTGTGGCACAGTCGCTAGGCAACTTCAATAGGAAAAAATAGACTGTTGGCACAACAGTTCGTTGGCTTGGTCACTAGGCATATTTGGTGGAAAATGACCCTTTGGCACATAATCAGTGGGAACAAGAGCCCGTTGGCACACCTTTGGTGGGCAAGATAGCCTGTTGGGCACCTTCGGTGGGTAAAACATCTCATTGGCATGGTTATTAGGCAACTTCGGTCGACAAAACAGCCCGATGGCATGGTAGTTGGGGATTTTTGATGGGAAAAATAGCCCCTTGGCATACCTTTGGTGGGCAAAATAGTCTATTGGCATGGTTGCTAGGCACCATCAGTACGCAAAAAACCCATTCGGCTCCTTCGGTGGGTAAAATAGCCCGTTGGCATAGTGGCTAGGCACTTCGATGGGCAAAACAACCTGTTGGCACGGTTGCGAGGCACCCTTGATGGGAAAAATAGCCCGTTGGGCACCTTTGGTGGGTAAAGCAATCCATTGGCACCTTGGATAGGTTAAACAACCTGTTGGCAAGGTGGTTAGGGAGTTTCGGTAGGAAAAACAGTCCGCTGGCCATCTTTGGTAGGCAAAACAACCCGTTCAGACAGTCGTTAGGAAACTTCAGTGGGAAAAATAGCCAGTTGGCACACCTTCAGCGAGTAAAACAATCCGTTGGCACAATCACTAGGCATATTGGTACGTCATTGGTGGGCAAAACAGCCCATTGGTACGATCACTAGTAACCTTCAGTGGGAAAAACTGCCCGTTAGGCACCTTCAATGGGTAAAACAACCATTGGCACATTGGCTAGGCACCGTTAGTGGGCAAAATAACCCGTTGGCACAATTGTTAGGCCCCTTTGGTGGGCAAAACAACCCGTTCAAATGGTCGCCAGGAAACTGTAGTGGGAAAAATAGCCCGTTAGAACACCTTCAGTGGGTAAAACAGAACGTTGGCAAGATCAGTAGGCATATTCGATGGAAAAATGATCTATTGATGCACCTTCTGTAGATACAATAGCCCATTGGCACGCCATTGGTGGGAAAAATAGCCCATTGGTACGATCACTAGTCACCTTCGGTGGGAAAACTACCCGTTGGGCACCTTTGGTGGGTAAAATAGCCCATTGGCACAGTCGCTAGGGATCGTTGGTGGGCAAAACAACCCATTGGCACGACCGTTAGGCCCCTTTGATGGGAAAAACATCCCCTTGGGCACCTTTCGTGGGCTAAACAACCCTTTGGAAAGGTTGTTAGGCACCTTTAGTGGGAAAAACAGCCCGTTGGGCACCTCAAGTGGGTAAAATGGCCTATTGACATGGTCGCTAGGCAATTTTAGTGGGAAAAATAGTCAGTTTGATAACTTCGGTGGGGAAAAAACACGTTCGTATGGTCGTTAGGCACCTTCGGTGAGAAAAACAATCTGTTGCCCACCTTCGGTGGGCAAAACAGCCCCATGGCACGGTCGCTAGGCAACTTCAATAGGAAAAACAGTCTGTTGGCACACCGTAGGTGGGCACAGCAGTTTGTTGGCTCGGTCACTAAGCATATTTGGTAGAAAAATGCACCGTTGGCACACCATCATTGGGAACAAGAGCCCGTTGGCACACCTTTGGTAGGCAAGACAACCCGTTGGGCACCTTCGGTGTGTAAAACATCCCGTTGGCATGGTTACTAGGCACCTTCAGTCGGTAAAACAGCCCGTTGACACAGTAGTTGTGTATTTTTCATAGGAAAAATAGGCCCTTGGCACACCTTCAGTGGGCAAAATAGTCTGTTGGCACGGTCGCTAGGCACTATCAGTGCGCAAAAAACCCATTGCACACCTTTAGTGGATAAAATAGCCCGTTGGCATAGTGGCTAGGCACTTCGGTGGGCAAAACAACCTGTTGGCATGGTTGCCAGGCACCCTTGATGGGAAAAATAGCCCGTTGGGCACCTTTGGTGGGTAAAGCAGTCCATTGGCACAGACGCTAGCCACCTTTGGTGGGTAAAACAATTGGTTAGAACAATAATTAGTCACTTTCGGTGGGAAAATAGCCCGTTGGAACGGTCACTAGGCATCCTCTATGGGAAAAACAGCTACTTGGTACAGTTGCTAGTCACGCTCTGTGGGAAAAATAGCCCATTGGGGACATCCGATGGGAAAAAACACATTGGCACAGTCACTTGGAGCCTTTGATGGGCAAAACAACCCGTCGGCAAGGCCTTTAGGCCTCTTCAGGGGGAAAAACATCCCATTGACCACCTTTGGCAGGTAAAACAACCCTTTTCTAGCCACCCTTGATGCAAAAAACAGCTCGTTGGGCACCTTGGGTGAGTTAAACAGCCTGTTGACAAGGTGGTTAGGGACTTTCAGTAGGAAAAACAATCCACTGGGCATCTTTGGTGGATAAAACAACCCGTTCGGACGGTCGTTAGGAGACTTCAGTGGGAAAAATAGCCCGTTGGCACACCTTCAGTGGGTAAAACAATCTATTGGCATGATCACTAGGCATATTGGAATGCTATTAGTGGACAAAACAGCCCATTGTTACGATCACTGGTAACCTTCGGTGGGAAAAACTACCCGGTGGGCACCTTCAGCCGGTAAAACAGCCCGTTGGCATATTGCTAGGCACCGTTGGTGGGCAAAACAACCCGTTGGCACGACCGTTAGGCCCCTTTTTTAGGAAAAACAACCCATTGGGCACCTTTTGTGGCAAAACAACCCGTTGGAAAGGTCGCTAGGCACTTCGGTAGGAAAAACAACCCGTTGGGCACCATAGGTGGGTAAAATAGCCCATTGACACTATCGCTGGGAAATTTTAGTGGGAAAAATAGCCAGTTGGGCACCTTCAGTGGGGGAGAAAACACGTTCGCATGGTTGCTAGGCACCTTCGGTGAGAAAAACAGTCTGTTGCCTATCTTCTATGGGCAAAATAGCCCAGTCGCACGGTCGCTAGGCAACTATAGTAGGAAAAACGACCTGTTGGCACACCATTAGTGGGCACAACAGTCCGTTGGCCGGAATCACTAGGTACATTCGGTGGAAAAAATGACCCATTGGAATAACTTCGGTGGGAAAAATAGTCCGTTGGCACACCTTGGGTTTGCAAAATAGCCCGTTGGGTACCTTCGGTGGGTAAAACTTCTAGTTGGTGTGGTTACTAGGCACCTTCGGTCGCAAAAATGTCCCATTGGGTACCTTCGATGGGCAAAACAGTCTGTTGGCTCAATCACTAGGCATCTTCGATGGGAAACATAGCCCTTTGGCACACCTTCGGTGGGTAAAATAGTTCTTTGGCATGGTCGCTAGGGACCATCTGTGTGCAAAAAACCCATTGGGCACCTTCAGTGGATAAAACAGCCTATTAGAATAGTCCCTAGGTAGTTTCGGTGGGGAAAATAGGCCATTGAGATAGTTGTTAGGCACCCTTGGTGGGCAAAATAGCCCGTTCGCATGATCGCTAGGCACCCTCAGTGGGAAGAACAACCTGTTGGAATAATCGCACCTTATGTGGTAAAACCGCCCATTGGCACAATCGCTAGGCACCCTCGGTGGTCTAAACAACCCGTTAGCATTGTCGTTAGGCACATTCGGTGGGCAAAACAGCCCCATGGGCACCTTCAGCAATAAAAATAGCCCGTTGGGCACCATCGGTAGGTAAAATAGTCCGTTTGCACGATCGGTAGGCACTTTTTGTCTAAAAAATAGCCAGTTGGGCAACTTTAATGGGCAAAAGACGCGGTGACATGGTCGCAAGGCACCTTCGGTGGACAAAAAACCCCGTTGGCATAGTGGCTAGGCACTTCTATGGGCAAAACAACCTGTTGGCATGGTTGTTAGGCAACTTTGATGGGAAAAACAACTCGTTGGGCACCTTTGGTGGGTAAAGTAGTCCATTAACACAGTCGCTGGCCACCTTCGGTGGGTAAAACAACTGATTGGAACAATCATTAGTCACCTTCGGTGGGAAAACAACCCACTGGAACTGTCACTAGGCACCCTCTTTGGCAAAAACAGCTGGTTGGCATAGTTGCTAGGCACCCTCTATGGAAAAAACAACCCATTGGCAACGTTCAGCAGGGGAAAAAACACGTTGACACGGTCACCAGGAGCCTTCGGGGGGAAAACCAACCTGTTGGCAAGGCCTTTAGGCCTCTTCGGGGTAAAAAACATCCTATTGGGCACATTTGAAGAGCAAAACAACTCGTTGGCATGGTCGCTAGCCACCTTCGGTGGGAAAAATAGCCAGTTAGGCACCTTCGATGGATAAAACTGCTCGTTGGCACGGTCACTAGGTACCTTCGGTGGAAAAACAACCTGTTGACATGGTCATAGGCACCTTCAGTAGGAAAAACAACCCTTTGGCATGGTTTCTAGCCACCCTCGATGGGAAAAATAGCCCGTTGGGCCTCTTGGGTGGGTTAAACAGCTTGTTAACAAGCTCGCTAGGCACTTTTGGCGAAAAAATTGCCTGTTGGGCATCTTCGATGGGCAAAACAACTCGATCTGACAGTCGCTAGGAAACTTCAATGGGAAAAATAGCCCGTTGGCACACCTTTAGTTGGTAAAATAGTCCGTTGGCACGATCACTAGATAAATTCAGTGGAAAAAATGGCTCGTTGATGCACCATCTGTAGGCAAAACAACCCATTGGCATACCTTTGGGGGGCAAAATAGCCCATTGGTATGATCGCTAGGCACTTTCAGTGGGTAAAACAGTCTATTGGCGCTATCATTAGGCACCATTGGCTGGCATGACTGCTCTTTGATGGGGAAAATAGTCCCTTGGGCACCTTTCGTGGGCAAAACAACCCGTTGGAAAGGTGGCCAGGCACCTTTGGTGGGAAAAATAGCTCGTTGGGCACCTTAGGAGGGTAAAACAACGCATTGACACTGTCGTTAAGCAATTTTAGTGGGAAAAACAGCCAGTTCGGCACCTTCGGTGGGGAAAAAACATGTTCGCATGGTCGCTAGGCATCGTTGGCATGGTCACTAGGCACCTTCGGTGATAAAAACAATTTGTTGCCCACCTTCAGTGGGTAAAATAGCCCAATTGGATGGTTTCTAGGCAACCTCAGTAGGAAAAATGGTCTGTTGGCACACCATCGATGGGCACAACATTCTGTTGGCTCGGTCACTAGGCACATTCGGTGGAAAAATGACCCGTTGGCACACCATCGGTGGGAAAAATAGCCCGTTGTCACACCTTCGGTGGGCAAAACTGTTAGTAGTGTGCCCTAGGCCAATGGATATTTGTGATTCATGTATTAACATTATGACTTGTTAATAATATATTA
>JAOQML010163726.1:0-13202 GCA_027568935.1 Erythroxylum urbanii
TAAATGGTTAACATGATTTAACTTATTTAAAATAACATGATTATTTTTATTTTAATGAATTGATATTATTTTTTGTATTATCATACTATATCAAATGCTTTTCCCTCTTTATCTAATAATTTTTAAATCCCTATTTTTTAAATATTATGGTGATCTAACTATTATATCAGCCTCTCTCATTAATACCAATATGTAAGATAAAATTGGTGTTGTGAAATTATTGAGAGATAAGGGCTAAGTGATGTCATCTTTGCTCTCACTCTCCCTTCATAATATATTTTTGAAAAATTAAAATGTACTGAAAGACTAAGAGCTCCTAAAGGAGATATAAGAAACATATTGGAGCTAAACAGAGCTCATGCTGAGTTAGTAAAGCATAGCTTATGCTAAGTTTAATACAATAGGAACATTGAAAGCTACATTATACCAAGAGGAGCTTATAGTACTAGATTTTTGGATCTTGATAATTACCATTAACTAAATGAGACTGAAAGGTAAGAAAATTAAAAGTGGATCTTGATAAGCTCCTGAGAAGTGAAGTCACCAAGACTTTCCAAAACTATAATGTGGTGCCTTTAGTGACATGCATCTGTTACCATCCATTCCCCTAATAATCATAGCATAAAGATACCTTAATTGCCAACCATATTCATGCTACAACTGAGATGCTTTTTTATGTGTTATAAGTTACTCTCTTATTAAGTTTTTCAGCTCATATAGGAGCTTGTTATAAGAAAAGATGAATTAAATTAAGCAATCAAAGGCAATCAAAGTATACAAGTACATATAAAACTAGCAAAATTAAAAATACAATATGAGAGAATCACACGTAACCGTAAGTTTGCTTAGGATGATTACATAATATTGCACATGATGAAACAGATGTTTACACATTCCAATTAGTGTTGAAATATTCCATGTCTTGAAATTTATTCTTGTAAATGCTAATGTGATTTCTTATGTGTTGCAGTAGATTATTGTAAAATTATTCTTTGCTAAGGCACTTTTTTATGAAAATTTTGATTATTTCTCTCATCCCAAATAGTTGTGACAAAGGAAGATAATGATAAGCAAAAACATCACTGGATTGTTCTATTCAGATGCTTGATTAAAGGACATTATTTCTTAAGATTGTTTTAATCATTTAGAGCATCAACAATGTGACATATGTACATCATTGTCTTCCAAATTTCTTCAACAAAATTACATTGAGAAAATAAATGATCTGTACTCTCTTTGGTCTTTTACAAAGAATACACCAATTTGTGAAATTCAAAAACTTTGCTAGCTTATCCAAAGTTGGTAGTTTGTTCCTTGTTGCTAACTATAGTATGGTGGAAGCTCGAGGTTATTGATAACTAAACCATATAATTTTAGTCCAAGAAAGTGTTTCCAAATTATCAGGAAGAAATTTGCTACATTGATTGGTGAAGATACCATTATAAGTGTGTTTTTAGATGATGCTATCATTTTTAGTATTGATGGTTGTTTGGATAATCTCTGATTTCAATGGCTTGTAGATTGATACCGGCCTGATCCTTATTTAAGGGTACTTCAGCAATTAAAGATCCTTGCTGGATTAGTGGTCTAAAGGTTAAGGCAGAATCCACTTTCTCTAAAAGACCTATTGATAGACAGTTATCTTGCTAAAAATGGTTGATTTGCAATTTCTAATGAGGTAAATGAAATCATATCTAAATTTTTCCCTCATCTTGAAGATGGCTTTCATATTTAAACAAGCATAGTTTTTCACATCCTGGTTCCAAATACTTTTATTCTTTATGAAGAAATTATGAATCCACTTACACCATAATGCCTAGTTTTCAGTTATAAGTCTCCATATCCTCTTGGTAAACATGACACTCTTTTTTAAAGAGAAATTATGTTAAGGCCTCCATTATCCTTAAGGACACACACATCACTCCATTTCATCTTGACCATCTTAGGAGTATCTTTGCAGGTAGACCTTAAAAACTTACTACAAATCTTATCAATGGTTTTGATGATGTTGGCAGGAAAGGAAATATAGGCTACCCAATAAACATTGATGGAATTCAAAGTAAAGAGAATGAAATGTGCTCTATTAGCAATGGAGAGAATTTTAAACTCCATAATGATATTCAGTTATTGATTTTATTAATCAAATTGCTAATGTGTTTAACCTTCAAGTTATTACTGGAGTACCAAGATACATTATTGGAAGAGATTGTTGTTTGAAACCAATAATGGATTTCAGAATTAACTTTTCATTTGTAGCACTCTTAAAAAGGAAAAAATCACTTTTAGAGCAACTGCCTTGGAGGTTAGACATCTTATTAAAGACCTTAAGAGTTTCATAAGGGTCAAAATAGATCTAGGTCAACCTTAGAGAGAAAAATGAGATCATCAGCAAAACAAAGATTGGTAATTTGCAAATTCTTGCATTTAGAGTGATATTTGAAATCTTTAGTTCTTGCCACAAACCTTTTAAGAAATCTATTAAATACTTTTATAACTAGAAGAAAGAGATAAGGAGAAGTGGGATCACCTTGGTTGATTCCTTTGTAATTTTTGAATGATTTTATAGGCTGACCATTAATAAGACTATTATAAGAGGGATAAGTGATACATTGTTTGATCCATTGAATTAAAGCATTAAGAAACTCTATAGCAGTAAGGATATTGATTATAAAATCCCAATCCATACTATCATAAGTTTTTTTAAGATCAATCTTCAGACAACAATTTGATCTGCCCTTCTTATTTGAATTAGCTTTCACCAACTTTTGGAGAATATAATATTGTTACCTATCATCCTTCCATAAATGGAAGCACCTTGAGTAGGATCAATGTGACTTTAAAGGAACTTCTCTAATATGTGAGCTAGGATTTTAGAAATAAACTTATAAATGGGGTCACAATAGGCTATGAGACGAAAATATGAGAAGTGTTTAAGCTCACCACATTTAGGAATGAGCATAATGAAAGTTTTGTTAAGTTCTGTAAGTAAGGATCCTTTATTGAAGAATTCAAAAACATCATATGATACTAGATACTTATATATAGGGGTCTAGGACTTAATGAAAAAGTTCATGTTGAAACCATCAAGACCATGAGCTTTAATGGATTGAAGAGATTTCAGTATTTCATCAATCTTTTGTAGAGAAATAGGTTTGCACATGCTTTTTGCTTCCTGGGTTAAGATGCACCACTATAAAATTTCTTTAAGCAGGGAACTAGTTGAGAGAGCATTGGTTGGCATATCATCATACTTGAAAAGTGGTTGAATGCCCCTTTAAGCAATTAAGATTAAGAGTCAAACTTATAATTGTTGCTCTTCAAAGATACAATTAGATTACTAGATCTTCTACAAATTATAGCCTAATGGAAAAAAGAAGAGTTTCTGCCTCCACTCTTTAGCCATACCATACTAGATCTCTGCTTCATAAGGGAAAAATCATATGATAAAGCTTTAGAAAATTTTTGTATGGCAATCCTCTCAACGCTAACCAGATGATGTGTATTACTAATGTTTTCTTTAAAAATATACTTCATTTCTTCTTTGATTATTTAGACATAAATGAACTGCTCGAAGTCTCTGATCCTTGCTCTTAAATCATGACAAATATCCTTATGGAAACTTGCTAAATCAATCAAGAAGTCATTAAATCTAAAAGACATTTTGGGGCTTACTGTAGATATTTAAGTGAGAATAGGTAAGTGGTTTGTGAGCTTGCTGTAAAAGTAGGTGAAAAAATAGCTTGGGAGGGCTAAACACTACTGGATATTTCCAAGACTTTGATCCAGTTTCTTTCTAATGAAATATGCTCTAGATTGCTTATTGTGCCAAGTAAAGAAATTTCCACTTAATGGGATGTGAAATAGCTGAGCATCATTTACACAATTCCTCAACTCTTAACAAGGAATTCCAATAAATCTGCATCCTTTTGCTTCATTAATTTTGAGGATTGAATTGAAGTCCCCAGAAGGGATCCAAGGATTAGAATTGTTTATAACAGCATCTCAAAATTTGATTCCAAAGAAAAGCCCTCTGATAAGAGTTATTTTGAGCATTTATGAACGAGATGAAGAGTGATTGCGTTAGGTTATGGAAAGAAACCTCTAGATGTACAATCTAGTTTGTAACTAGTCTTATGGATGTATTCATTACAAGAGTCATAAATGAACACTATTCTGCCATTAGAGTAATAGCTACAGTTTGTGTTTTCTCTCTATTAAGATGGAAAGTATTTTAACAGGTTACAACTACCTCCTTTCATACAAGATTCCAAACTACCTTTATCATAACTTTAATATAAAAACCATATTCATGATCAAAAGTTATTTATTAAGAGCATTTTCTCCTCTAACATTCCAAGCCATGATATTCATGGGGTTTGTTTTATAGATGGAGTCTTATTCTTCCTATTAAATTTTCAAACTCTTGTTAAGATAAATGCTCAATAGTTTTTCTTAAGGTTTTAATTGAAATGCTCTTATGAATTGTATGTTTTGGTCCCCTCTCTATATTAGCGTGATTATTTTTCCATCATCTTTCTTATCGACTGCTTTTTGTGTGTGTTAATGTCTGTACTGTTATTTTCCATCCTGGTCATCACTTGCTCATTATCAAGAGGATGGTTTTCCTTACCTCAATTGATAGCTGTTTGCAATTGAAGGGTAATATTTTACTCTATAAGTTTTTGGTAATTACCTGTTGCAAATTTCTTTCTAGTAAGTCTCTAGCAAAATGAAGGGGAGTCCTTATATGAAGCATGAGAGCAATTTAAAGAATTACAAAGGAGTTGTCTATATCATAATTTGCTTAATAAGTTCCTGCTGCAAACGTTCTATAATTGAGTGATTCCACACACGCTAGGCATTATTGATGCAGTAGCTGGTGGCTCTTTAATGAGGAAAACAGTTGAGCCGATGTATGATATATTGGAAGAGATAGAAAACAATAGTTGTCTTTAGACATTAAAGGGACTACTTGTTAAGATTTAGTGACAACATTGCAGGCTGAGATGGCAAACCTAAACAAATAATTAAATAGCCTAAAAGCCAAACCTTCCAATCCACTAAAGGCAATTCAACACATATGCGAGCTATCCTAATAAGTGAGTCATATCGCAGTTGATTGCCTTCTAGTGGAAAACAACAACATAAAGCATAGGAACTTTATAGGAGTACAATATTGTTGGGGAGGTAATAATCCCTACTCAAATACTTACAATCCTAGATGGAAGAACCACCCAAATTTCTCTTGATCTAATAATTTAGGAAGTCAAATGAAAGCTTAAGGCTTACTAGGATCTCAAAAAAAAAACTTGGTTCATTGGAATCAAAGATGGATAAGTTAATGGAAGGGTTGAATGTTATGGAAACAAAATTTGACCAAATTGTGAAGATTCATACATCTTCCATTCACAATTTGGAGGTTTAAGTGGGCTAGCTAGCCAATGCATTGTCTACACAAAGTGTGGAGAGTCTCCCATACAACACAAAAGCAAATCCAAGGGAGCATTCAAAGGTCGTCAGACTTTAAAGTAGGAAGCAGTTAGAAGAGCAATCTAAAAAACAAGTTGAATTGAACCATGAAAAAGAGTAAGAGAGAAAGGAAAAGGATGATGAGAAGAAAGAGGATAGTCCCTATTTTAGATGAACAATTTGCAAAGTTTATGGAAAAGCTAAAGAAATTACAAATCAACTTGTCTTTTGTGGAGGTTTTGGAACATATGCATAAGTATGCAAAGTTCCTTAAGAATATACTATCAAACAAGCGAACTTGAGAGGACAATCAAATGATTTCTTTGACTGGAAGCTATAGTTTCATAATTACCAGCCATATACCTTCAAAATTGAAGCTCCTAGGCAGTTTCTACTATACTTTGTGAGTTAGTGATTTACAATTTGCTAAATGGTTATGCAACTTAAGTGTAAGTATCAATCATATGTCTTTTTCAATTTTCCAAAAATGGGCTAGGCAATGTGAAGCCAACTTCTATGCTTATCATTTGACTGATCAATCAATAAAGAAACCATTTGGTGTGGTGGAGGACATCTTCTTCAAAATGGAAAAATGTATTATTCCAGTGGACTTTGTATTGTTAAACTTTGAAGAGGATAGGAATTGGCCACTTATTCTTAGCATATCATTTATTAATACGGGAACAACTTTGATTGATGTGTATGAAAGGAAACTCATCCTTTGGATTGGTGATGAACAATTAGAATTTAATATAAACAAAATATTAAAGAATCCGAAGGAAGGAAGCTCTTGCATGAAGATAGATATAATGGATGAGCGTATAAAAGTAAGAGGAGAGTTGTAATGAAGAAGTGATTTTTTAAAAAAAATTGAAACTGATGGAGAAAAAGAAAAGGAGGAGTCAAGTGTTCAATAAAATCAAGAGATCTTAGTGAGAACAGAAGCACCCACGTCACCCTCCATTGTAAAACCAACAACTCTTGAGTTAAAGCCCTTACCTAAACATGTTTGGTATACCTTTCTAAGCGAGTGTCAAACTTTACGCAATATCATTTCAAATCAGTTAAATAGGGAATAAAAGAATATAGTAGTGGAAATGATTCGTAAGAGGATGAATGCCATGGGTTGGAAAATATCAGATATAAGAGGAATAAGTCCTAATATGGTGATGCATAAGACTAATCTTGAGTAAAGAAGTAAAATGGTGAGGGAAAGACAAAAAAGGATAAACCCTCATATAAAAGAAGTGGTCAAAAAAAAGGTAGTGAAGTTGTTAAATGTGGGTATCATTTACCCAATTTTGGATAGTGAATGGGTTAACTCGGTGCAATGTGTACCTAAGAAAGGAGGTATGACAGTGATAGAGAGTGAAAGTGGTGAGATGATCTCTACTAGCTCAGTCATAGGTTGAAGATTGTGCGTTGATTATAGAAAGCTCAACAAGGTGACTAAAAAGGATCACTTTCCTCTTCCATTTGTAGATCAAATGAATGAAAAGGTGGCTGGCCATACATTCTATTGTTTCCTTGATAGATACTTTGCAATATCTATTTGGAAGATCAAAAGAAAACCGCTTTCCTTTTATGTTCAACTTACCTTTATTAATTATATAATTATGAGAAATTATATTCAAATTAATAATGTTAATAACATACATTTCTTAAAGTTTTATGCTATATTAAACAAATACCAATTTATTTAATCTTTTGTTTTCAAATCTATTTTTTAATGCATAAATTCAAATGTGTCCTTTCATAATCAATTGCACGAATATGTTGACTAAGAATTCAAATTTAAGCCTTGATAATTCTAGAACATCATTCCCAAATTGGTCCTACCTAGTAACGATAAGATAATAAAATTAATATTATAAATAAAATAAAATTATGATTAATTGTAAATAAATAATAAAAGTGAAGAAATATATACTTGGATTAAGTTTGTCTCTTTGACATATTACATTGGACATCTAAAAATCACTGTATGCATCTTTTTATACCTTCATTTGTGAGCTAAGGAGGTCTTGCATCATCTCATATGAAACAAGTCATGATAGTTAATAGTATTCTCCTATTAGTTTTAGTATTCTTTTTAAAACCTAGTCTAAAATAGATATTTGGAATCAAAATTCCTCAACAAAAAACAATAAAGAATAAACTTATCTTTTTCATCTTTCTTTGATGACTGCAAGATAAGGTATGTACAAAGACAGTTTGTTTTTCATATTAGCCTTAATCGTTTCCTTCACCTTTTTATAGTAATATGAAAAATAACTCATTATTGCCTTTTTATCACTATAAACCATATAATTTCATCAAAGGATCACAAACTTGGATGAAAAATTGGCATTAGCATCAAAATTCATGATCTTTAAGTATAATCCTAGAAACCTCCATTCTAGCACTAAACTTGGTATGCTAAGATGTAACCCACTTATCACTTATAAACATTTGTATCAACTCCTTCTTTTTTTAGACAAAGTATTAAAGTGATAAGAAATTATTTGAAAATCTTGTAATAATAGGATAACACAAATTCATACTATTGTTAAAATCCTTTCTCATCAAATTCAGAACCAGTGCATAATTATAGATGAACTTTGTCACTTTTCTCGTTTTTTGCACAGTTTCATCAATGATAGGAAAGTATCTAACATCTCCTATATTTTTTAGAGTTAGGTCAACACAATGTGAAGCACAAGAATTCCAATAAAAAGAATTATACTTACTTTGTAACCTTTTTTCCCAGCTACTTCATAAATTACATCATTATCAGTGATGAACTGTATAATGTTTTCAAGCCCAACTTCATCAAATATCTCAAATAGGGTATCAACACTTCATATAAGGCTAGATGTGTCAATAGAGTTTAAGAATAATGTGCTCGTAGTAAAATAAACTAAAAAATTAATAATAGTCTTTTATCTTCTATTTTTCCATCAGAAATTATTAAATACTCATAAGTTATCCAAGTCATTCTTCTTTCATTCATATAACTTTTATTTCACAAAAAAATTTGCATAAAAGATTACCTCTGTAATCATTAATTGAAGGAGCTTTATATTCTAGATCATAAGAGACAATAGCTTCCACTATAAGCTGGTAATAATAAGACTAAGCAACATGGAATGACATACATGCATCACACAACCATCTAGCCATTGTTGTGTTTATAGTATAAGCTTCTTCTTTAGATTGTAAAGTACTACTAATTGAAAGTTGAGCTTAACTAATACAAAAGAACTTCCACTACCAATTTTGTAGTTCATTATTTGCCTACATTTTTCTTATTTTGATAATCTTCAAGAAAAGTTTTTGTTTGTTATTTTACATCATGCCTAACTTTCTTACAGAGCTCCATATCACTTTTGATCCCAGTTGAATTTTTTTAATCCGTTAACTCTTCCACCTTTTAAATATTTGTTGCAATACAAATAAATAATATGGTTTTTCATACCAAGAACCAATCTTGCATAAATCTAAGCTAGATCATTGACTCTTCCTGAAGAGGTTTAATTATTAAGTGTACTTGAACTTCCCTCTATTTATTTATAAAAAATTAAAGAAATATGTCAAATTGAATTAATATATCAAAAATAAAGTTTTTACATATGAAAGATATAAAACATTGGTTTGAATTGTAGAATAGAAAAATCTTTAATGCTGATGTATATAAAATTCAAAATACATTACTTAGTTATAAAAATTCAAATGTCAATTATGAGACCATTGCTCATATATAAATAGTTGAAAACATAAAATTCATAAAACTAATGTATTGAGAATGTTATTATTGTATTCATAATGTGTCCAAATATATTCTTTACTAATGTAGAGGATACAATTTAAATTTGAACATATTTAAAAAATCAAATGGATGTTACAGGGGAAATTGGAAAAATTCATATATAGGTACATTAAAAACATACAACAATTTCTATCTTACATCTTTCTTTTGGTAATGTATATTGCAAAAATGGCTTTCTTATAAAAAATCAAAAGAAAAACGGTTACTTAAATTCGCAATTTCATATTATGTTGACCAAAGAGTATATATATGCTCATAAATCAAGGTATATCTTAAAAGCCATTTTAATATAATCATGGAGAAATCAAATTATCTTAGGTTAAATATAATGATGGAGAAATTACTTTACCTAAATTCTCTCTTTTTAGTTCTCATGGACTATTTATCTACTATATATTTAACTACTCATGAGATATTATAATAGTACCTACGAGATGTTAGTCAATATTTGATAAATCCTTATGACACTACTCGTTAAGATAAACTTTTCTATGATGTCTCATATATTCATTAAGAGAATTATGTTATTACTTCTTTTAAAGAAGTTAGAGGTTTGAAGTGTATTGTCTAATATTTATTGTACATGATTATGAATTTATAAGTTTGCCATCATATTGAAAATATTACTTTTCAATGTTTAATTTTTTATAATGTTATATTCTAATGAAAACAATATAAGAAGAATGCAAATATTTCATTTTTTAACTTTGTTGAATAAAAAAAGAAGAAGAGGATAAGAGAAGTTGACAGAGAAGTAGCATATAACAGAGTAGCAATGATAGAGCAGACAGAGCAGTATATGACAATAGAACAATGGTAGAGTAGATGGAGCAGCATGCAACAAAGAAGTAACGACAACAGTCGGCTATGAGTTAAGAGGAAGGCAGAGGCACTGAGACTAAGGCTAGTGAGGGTGAGGCAATTGGCTTCCTTAATTCTTCTACTAGGCAAAATTATTTTTTTAATTTAGTCTAAACGATTAATTCCTAAGAACGAGATCTGGTATTCCTCGAGTCCTCTGACCAGGGGTAGCCGGTATGGTATCAGAGCTATAATTATTATTGACTGTGACTACAATATTCTTAATGAGAGTGAGTAGGGAGTGGATCCTAAGTCATGAATACGTTACCAAGTGACCTTATTCATCTTGCTTCAACCCTCTTCATAGTTAGTCTTCTTTCTAGTATGAAACATACCTTATCTAATCATATAGAACACCTTGTATAAATAACCCATCTTCCTGAAGAAAATCATATTTCTAATACTTCGTTATCTTTGCTCAGTCCCTACAATATATATTCTCGTGACCATTCTTGGACAAAGAGTATACGCACTATCTTCTCCATACACCGTCCCAGAGTAAAAGAAATCATCTAGAGTTCTCATTTAGAACAGTGTGGTTTGCAAGCAACTTCAACAGAACAATACGTAAAGCTTAAGATTCATAAGGAGCTCATCTCTCTTTGGAGAGAGCAAAACCAGACACACCTTCACGTCAGAGCTATTCATCATATTCTCACCCTCCATAGAAGTAAGGGAATTCTTGCTACAACTAGGATATCTCTTTTAGACACTGCCTATACGATGCACCAAAACACACTAATTGGTACCTTATAGAAAACTCTCAACAATGGAAGTGTTATCCTCACCATCGCCCCTAATTTCAATATCAGGCTAGATGATCTCACTTTTTCTAAACGACTCTAAGTTTAGATCGAGATCACTGGAGCAGAGCAAGATCCTATAGACATTATGGCTACTCTTCACTACCGGATGATCTACTATTTACATAATCATACCATAGATCTCAACTTGCCAAACTCCACTTCTAATGCCTTGTACATGGTAATAGATAGAGATCATAATCAAATTATCATCATCCAGATCCTGAATCAGTTACCACCAACGAAGCTTGAAACGTTGATGCCTACTGATGGATCACTCCTTAGCAAAAAATGTTTTGTGCTCCTCACAGGAATTCCTTTCACACTACTACTCCACCTATTCTCAAGACCTTACGAGATGGAATTGTGAAATCTATCTACACCGAGCCCAATGAAGATCAACCTAGACCCTCTCACACATAAAGCCCTATTCGAATGCTTCAACCAGTTTTCTCACATAAAGAAGGCAAAGATGGACCTACAATCCATTATTTCAAATCAGATGGAGAACCTGTTTATGTTAGCCATCATTGTGGACATTTCTTCTGGGATATGGATCCCTCCATGTGCGAACCAGAATGTGAAGTATGTCTGAACCCTGAATTACATAGCGATGATGATGAGTTTTATAATTGGCAACAACTAAAATACATCCATCATTGTCAACCTTCTTCTCCATTGCCTTGTCCTTCTAATGATCAAGATCTAAATTCTGAACCTTGGATTGAGAATCCAAACCTAGACCCAAAAGTATTTGTGAAATGCTTAAAGTTATTGATAAGGAACATTTGACTTATCCAGATTCAATCTCCAAACATCCTCAACCAGTTATTCCTTCTATTACAGTTGTCCTCAACCAGTTATTCCTTCTATTATAGTTGTTCCTACTTTAACCATTCTGTGCATGATGGTTAATCCTTATGAGGAAGAGTTTCCTCCTCAAGAGAGACGTACAAATGACCAAAAAAGGGTTATCTATAACCTATATATTTGTGCCTCCGGTATGAGTGCTCATAGAACAATGCATTCAAATCCTGTTGATGAAACTCTCAATTAGCTGACTGATAATGCTTTGGCACAAAACAAAGTCTTGACGGATTGATTCCAAACTTGATGGTTTGACTTAACAAACATAGGCTACTCGCTAACAAGTTGATACAATCTTTATAGGGATCTAGAAACTGTACAAATCTTACAAAGCTTAAATGGCCCAACTTAATGCTACTATTTGACACTATATTGATACTCAATATTTTGGCCCTAATTTTAACACCAAAGAGCTAGAACTTAGAAAGGTGAAAGAGATCCTTCAATGAATGGAAGCTGACATGCAAAAAGAAAAGTCTAAGACTGTTTATGGAGCCTATACCATATCTTTTTCAGTTACACAAACGATTTATCCTTCACCAACATATCTTATCCCACCGATCTATTCTCCACCTACATACCCTGAATACGTTGACTATAAGAAGGTATTCAAGTTTAATTATCCTTTGATTAAGAAGTATATCCATCCTTCCACCACTAAGCCCGAATCGACCAAATCAAAGCCTAAACCTAAAAAGCCTTCTAAACCTTCACCTTCATATACTAAACCTGCTAATCTATGGACTAAACTAGCTAATTCGTGGAATAAACCCTTACAGATCCACATTCCACCATGTTCTCCACCAAAACAACAACCTTCCTAACCTATCGGGAAAGACAAAGCTCCTCAAACAGAGTTCATAGCAACTCTTGCACCAGCATCTATTCCTGAGATATCTGATGACGAATGCCCTTCTAAATTCTAACTTAGCAACTCTTGCACCAGTATCTATTCCTAAGATATCTTATGAAGAATGCCCCTCTAAGCACTCCAGCATCTCTAAATAATCATCTATAGTAGTTGAACCATCTAAAGTCTCAAAAACATCTTCAGATGAATCTGCACAGTTTGCTTACTTGACAGATCTAGCTTAAGTCATGATGACCATGCCTGAACCTACAAATAGGCATATCAACAGGTCGGGCTGGGCTTTGGCCATCGATGGCCTGGCTCGGCATGACCTTTAAAAATTACAGGTGAGCCAAAATGGCCCGACCCGTGGCCATGACATTAAGGGCCAAAAATGGCCCATTCGGGCCTGAATCGGCCTGGACGTTTAATATTTTTTAAATTTTTTATTTTAAGACAATTTTAAAAAGTGTAGTTTTATTTTTTAAAATTCATAAATTATAACATAATCATTTATAGTAAAATTTAAGATGAAATTACCCCT
>JAOQML010163765.1:0-13198 GCA_027568935.1 Erythroxylum urbanii
TATAAAATACTTTCAATCATCACTTACATGTCTTAGATTTATGTATGTTTACTTATTTAATCTTTGCTAAATAATTTATAATGAAATATTTCACTGTTTTTGTAATTATACAAATGATTTATGCATAGTTATTATTAAATTTGTTTAATATTAATCTGGAATGTTGATGGGTCAAAGAGGAATTCTCTCAAAAAATTTTACCTATCTTTTATCGACGATATAAATGAGCTTAAAAAACTTAGAAAATAGAATTCTAAGTTATCAGATTGCTTAAATATAACGAAATGAAATATGAATTGAAGAAAGCAATTAATTGTTGCAAAAGAGAATCAAAAACTACACTGAATATTTTGAAGTAATGAAGGTGAATTCAAAAAGTAAAGTAAGCTGAAAAAAATAACAAAATGTGTTCAAAATGGGTTGATTGTTTTCTTTAGATTGTTTTTTGTTGTAATGAGATAGTGTTAGTTTGGATATTGTGTCTTGTATCCCTTATCATCATGATGTTGGTAAATTTATTATCCTTTTAACCTTGAGCAATATTTTGCCATAATCGCTCACTTCCATATATTTTAGCTAACTACCACATACTATTTACGTTATAGAATTCTATAATTGCTTAACTTCCTAATTTCTTACCCACTTAGCCATATTCATATTAACTATCTTCTCCTATTTTCTCAAGTTCCATATTTGTACTTCTACATTAAGGAACTTCCTAACTTCCAGTTTATTTCCCTATATTTTAGCTAACTGTCATCCACTATTTTTTAAACACATATTAATTATGTATTAACTATCTAGAATTCTTGAATCCTAGAATTTTCCGCTGATTCTTATGTGAATGAATTACCTGGCCAGATAACTTCCAAGACTTCTAGTATTTGAGACTTTTCACTTTTAATCCAAATGTGTTGAATTATTTTAGGCTATCAATAATTGCCTTACATATGTTTATGCAGAATCATCAGGACTAACCTTAGTGTAGAAGCGATAGATTGATTTGCCGTTTTCTAGTCCACGTATGACGAACGCCGGATGTATAATGGCTGCTAGAGTCACAGTTCAGTCACACCCCAAACTCTAAGTCTTTGATGGTTTGCTTCACGTGAGAGAGAATGGTGGAGAAAACCTTACTTTTCTTCGATTTGTTATTGTGTCGAATGAAAAAATTGCTTTTACATTCGTTAAGCCTTCCCTTATAAAGGGAACAAATAATTGTTACGGGAGTTATAAGAAGTGGCCGTTATCTTTCATAAACTGCCAACAACTCCCACTCGGCCACATAAGCCACGAGTTACATCTTCCCTTTAAAATTTCACATGTCATATTGAGAATGGGGTATGCAACCATTAAAGAACTAATAATGTTATATTAAGTCACCATCTAACCAACATAACACTTTCATATATTCATGATACCCCAAATCATCCAAAACATCAATGAACGCATACACTGTCCCTTTATGCTCATAGATATATCATATGATTATATACCAAGTATAATAGCCCGGGCTGATATGGTGATGAAGGAAAGATTCTTCCTTAGACACTCATGATAATCTATCTTAGCTTAACTGCTTTCCTAATGTGCTCCGATGGACTATATACGACCTAGCCCGCCCTTGGAAAAAACATATTAAAGTAGCAATATCAAGCCTTGACTTCATATCATAGTTCTAAGTCGAAGGGTTTTATTCGATTAGATACTAAAGTCTATGGGATCACACAGTGATAGAGAAAGGGATTTAACTGTCACTCCGTAAGTAGGTCGTTATATAGCACACACAGTATGAAATAAGTGTCATAGCATAGCTCCCATTAGGTTGGGCATGTAACTCTTCTATGCCATGCAAATCATGAGTCTAGCTTTACTTAAAAACTAATCCAAGCTACCAGATTAACATACCTAATGCTAATCTTGACACTCGAGATTTGGCTTTAAGGATTCAATGTGAAAGCTGAATTTTTCACATCCGACTCATCAGAGTCTCATCTTAGAGTTACTAAGGTGACTATTCAAATAAAAAAATTATCATGCATACTACACAAATATGAAGATAACACAATATTACATACACTCAATATTAATATTTTGAAGTCTCATCCTACGCACTACTCAAGCTATAAGGCGATTACTTATATGACAAGGTCAATCAAAAGCCTGGTGACATTACAATGTGCCTTATCATATAATTATGTATCAATGAACATTTGAGAAAAACTTTTATTAAACAAATGCTCGTTACACTTAAAACACGCCTATTATACAACAAGATATAACTCAATGAAAAAACTAAACTCTCAAACCTAAACTCATCATATGAGCCTTGAACGAATCTCGAAGAATAAGTTTAGTTAAGGGATCAGCAACTATCTTGTTAGTAGGTATATACTTTATAACAATCTCTTTATTTTTTATGGTGTCTTTTGCAAAATGATAACGCCTTCTGATATGCTTAGATTTTCTATGAAACTTCAGATCTTTAGCAAACTGTATGGCAGCAGTGTTGTCACATAACATTTCAACAGGATCATTAACTCTAGGAGTAAGATTAAATTCTTGAAGAAAACTTCTTAACCATATTGCCTCCTGAGTGCCAATATAATGAACAACATATTCTGCTTCCATTGTTGATAATGCTATGCAGTCTTGCTTCTTGCTACATTAAGATATGACTCCGCCTCCCAAGGTGAAGACATATCTTGAGGTTAACCTAGACTCATCCGAGTCACCACCCTAATCGACATCCGAATATTCCCTTAACCTTAAATCCCCACCTTGATAGCAAAGGACCAGGTTTGAAGTACTACGAAGGTAGCAAAAAATCCTTTTGACTACTTACCAATGAGTAAGTCCTGCGTTGCTTTGGTAACGACTTACCAAACTAACCACAAAGCAAATATCAACCATATACACAGCATAGCATACATTAAGCTTCCTACGGCACGAGTATAGGGAAAATTACTCATTTTTTCTTATTCTTTATCTATTTTAGGGCATTAATCAAGACTCAAGGTAAGACCTTTTTAATTGGAGTATCAACGGGTTTGGAATAATGCATTTGAAAACATTCCAAGATTTTATTAATATACGCTTCCTGACTTAAACCAAGAAGCTTCTTGGGACGATTTCTAGTTATTTCTACACTTAGGACATACCTAGCTTCACCCATGTCCTTCATATCAAAGATAGAGGACAACTAATCTTTAGTGGTTTTGAGTATCTTCATATTATTGTCGGCCAGTAATATGTCATCAATATATAAAATGAGAAACAAAATTTCACTTATTGTTCTCTTGACATACACACAATGGTCTTCTGAAACCATGACTAAGCCAAAAGAAGTAATGGCTTCATGGAATCTAAAATACCTCTATCTGGAAGACTATTTGGATTGTTTAAGATGACACACTTTGTCTTCTTGACCTTTTGGTACGAAACCATTAGGTTGATTTATATAAATATCTTCCTTAAGGTTACCATTGAGGAAAGCAGTCTTTACATCCATTTGAATCATCTCTAGGTCCAAATAGGCAACCAGAGTCAGAAGTAAGCGAATAGAGGCAACTCTCACCACAGGAGAAAATGTCTCTTCATAGTTTATACCCTCTATTTGGGTATAGCCTTTCGCTACTAAACAAGCCTTGAACTTGTCGATCGTTCCATCCGCCCTATCTTGAAAACCCAATTGTTTCCAATTGACTTTTGTTGGGATAGAAGATCAACTAGTTCCCAAACCTTATTTCTTGCCATTAAGTCCATTTCATCCTTTATGGCATCCATCCACTCTGTGTGATTAGGTGAATCAACAGCCTCTTGAAAAGAGGTTGGTTCTTCTATTTCCAAAGGAGTACAAAGGAATATTTCCTCTTTGATTTAAAAATATCATCAAGGAATTCTTCCACGCTCACCTCTTTATAGTCTAAGACCTACATTTGTCTGCCCTATTTTAGAGTCTCTCCCCTACCTCTTGGAGATGAGGGGTCCTGATTATGTTGAGAACCACTCCCACTATCCTCGTGAGATGTGGGATTTTAAACATGTAGAATATCCATAGGTTCTTGGTTTAGAGATTGAAGACGAATCTCATTCTCAATTTGGTTCTCTTGGGTAGGAAAAATCTCGGTGACTTGGCGAGTAACTAAATTCTCCCCCTCACTGAGAGTATCTTGTTGTAACTCATAAAGCTCTAAGTCCTTTTGATTTCACCTATGCTTAGGAACTCATCCTCAAGAAACTCCACATTGTGGTAATCAACTTCCAACATGCCACCATTTAAAATGTTTTAGCTATCTTATAAACACCATTTTGGTGGCTTTTGGACCAAGTTTCCCATGTTTATGAGTCAGGTTGCGTACATAATCAGCCGAACCTCATGGGCGTAAATGATCCAAAGAGGGCTTTCCTTTTACTTGGCACATAGTTAAGAATATAAGTTGTCGTGAGCAACGCATCTCCCTATAAACTAATTAGAAGATGAGTGTGTGCCATCATTGACTTGACCATGTCAAGCAATGTTCGATTCCTACATTCCGCAACACTATTTTATTGTGGAGTTAGAGAAATCATTAGTTGTCTTATTATACCCTTTTTCTCACAAAATTCTTTGAACATATTAGATAGATATTCTTGACCACGATCGGTCTGAAGAGTTTTAACTCTTCTTTCCAATTGTATCTCAACTTCAGTCACAAAACGTTTAAACACATCAAGCACTTCATAACGATGAGCTAAAAGATACACATACCTATAACGAGAATAGTCATCTATTAAAGTGAGAAAATAGATAGCCCTATAACGTGCCTTAACAGTCATGGGTCCAAAAATATCAGAGTGAATAAGCTCTAGAGGTTTAGATGCCCTTGAAGCCTTACCAAAGGTTTCACAGTTGCCTTACCAGCTAAACATGACTCACATCTAAGCAACTTAACCTTCGTGAGTTAGTCTAAAAGACCTTCTTTAGCTAGCCTACTCAATCTATCTTGGCCAATGTGACCAAGTCTAGTATGCCATTTAATAGATTCAAAATTAGAATTAAAATATGATACATAAACAGAAGATGAATTATCATAACATACATCCAAATCAAGATTTAGAAAATTATTTTTCAACGTAGCATGGCCAAAAATATTGCCATTGTACATAATATCCAATCCATAATGACTAGAACTAAAAACGAATCCTGATTTCATTAAAATTACAAGAGACACAAGGCAACATCGCACTCCTAGTGTATAGAGAGCATTACGGAGAAGCAAAGTATTTCCTTCATGTAACTTGAGCTGATATGTCCCTATTCCTAGGACATCTTCTTCACTGTCATTTCCTAACACGATAGTTTGTGAACCCCACCGGATACCGATGAAAGTCCATATAGCCAGCTCGATCCTGAACTATGTGCTTGCTTTCTCCCATATCTATAGTCTAATTAGGAAGAGAGTTAGCAAGTAATGTATGAGAACAAATATATAACTCAGGAGTAATGGATAAGAAAGGTACCTTCTTAGGTTCAAGACAATCCTGAGCAAAATGACCTTTCTTTCCATAATTATAGCACTTTACACATGCCATGTTTTTCTCTCCTTTGCCCTTAGCCTTTTGCTTCTTGGCAATATGACCTTTTGGTCCAGTAGTTTGAGGAGGCCGAGAACCTTTTCTCTTACCTCGATTGGCATTGTTGCGTTTAGGTCCTTTCCTTTTAGCAAAAAGAGCCACATTGGAGGAGTTAGATGCTTTTAAGTGATCCTCCTCTATTTTGAGGTGCCTAGTGATCTCTGCAAGAGTTTTGACATTCTCATTATATGTCAAAACAAGTTTCACATTCTTCCAGTGCTTAGCATGATTTGGAAGAGCCTGAACCACATTCAAGACTTGTTCCTCTTCAGAGATAGCCCAGCCAGTTGCCTTAAGATCACGAACCATATCACTCATAGTTCGTAAATGTTTAGCCATAGTACGAGTCATATTAATCTTATAGTTCATCCACTTGAGGTGTAAAGCACGAAGCCTTGTAGTGGATGTTTGACCAAAACTGATCTTAAGTTTGTCCCACATGTCCTTAGCAGTGGCACAATCCTCAAACTCTCCAATTAGATCGTCGTATATGAAATACAACATAGTATAACATAACTTACGATCCTTTTTAGACCAATCTTCATAAGTCTTTAAGGATGCTTGATATTGCTCACTAGTAGTATCAATATCTTTTTTGTCTTTGACTTTGATTGAAGGCGCAGTCATAATTATGGTCAAATGTTTGAGCAATTCTTGTTCATTTAGAAGATACTGCATCTTTCTTTACCACATATCATAATTGGACCCATCCAATTTTTCAGTGAGGATAAATCACCGATCACGATTTTAATTGCCATATCTACAAGTATATATAAAAATGATGTGAGGCACATGTCCATTAATTAAATTATCAGAAAATCCATAATTTATATAGTATGATCAAAAATTTCACTAAGCTCATAATCATCTCATACAAAAAATGAATTAGGAATTTCTATAATTTAATTAAACTATTCTAATATGACATATCATAAAGATGCCAAAAATATCTTATATTTAAAACTGATTTACAATAAAACTTAATACATGTAAAACAAAATTTATATACAAAATTATATAAAACTCATTTATATAATATTATATTAAATATAATACAAAATTGCCCATAAAACACATTTATGGAATATTTCGAATTATATTACATGAAAACACATCCATGAATTTATAACCATTAACTCATGCAAATCATATGGCAAAACAAATTCATATTGCAAAACTTATTTGCATAATTAAACATATTAATCTAAATTATTTCATGAAATAATAGACAAGAAAATACTAAATTGCTAGTCATATATATATATATATATATACATAATATCATGCAAAAACTAATTCATCATGTACAGAAATTAATGGATAAGAATCATTAATTATCAGTTTTCCGTTTTCTGTGCACATATTTGAAAAAACATCATCTGGACAATGATAATAAATGAATTTACTATACACATTGATAATATTTGTCCAAATGCATTTAACACCATGCTTTTCCAGTTGCCTTTAACAAGTTTACTGTGCACATCTTGTCCAATGCTAATTAATGAATATACCGTGCACATCTTTATAACATATGTCAAAAACATTTTGTTTTTAACCAAATGCTGTTAAAACCACACCATGCATACATCATTCGGAAAAACCCTTTAATGATTTTTCCTTGAAAAACAAAATCTGACTCTCATACTTAAACAGAGACTCACCGTCGCTTTCAAAATTGTGTATTATGTCTTTCATTTGTTTTAAACGTGTAAGAAAATAGAGATTAGCAAGAAACTACCAACTTAGATTTCAATGAGAATTTCTGTGCATGTTGAAAGCAAAGGATGTTCCTTAAGATATCCCACACTCCACATCAGATCTAAGGACTTAGAAAATAAATACTCAAGGTAGTTTCGACATGCACAAATTTGCAAACTTTAACGTGCTTTAGAGACTCTCTTTGGGGTGGATTCAATCAAGGCTCTGATACTAATGTAGAATCATTAGGACTAACCTTAGTACGGAAGCAATAGATCGATTTTCCATTTTCTAGTCCACGTATGATGAACAAATTTATGGTGGCTACTAGAGTCACCATTAACTCACACCCCAAACTCTAAGCCTTTGATGGTTTGCTTCATGTGAGAGAGAATGGTCGAATAAACCTTAGTTTCCTCTTATTTGTGATTGCGTCGAATGAAAAAATTGCTTTTACATTCGTTAAGCCTTCCCTTATAAAAGGAACAAATAACTGTTACGGGAGTTATAAGAAGTGGTCGTTATCTTTTATAAACTGCCAACAATTTGGTTAAGCAAACTAAATATATGATATAGAAATTCTCTAATTTTCTAACTATACTTTGAATTTCATTCCAATGGCTTGTCGAGTTCTAGGCTAAATTCGTGAGTTAAACCAAGTAACATCATTTATACAGAGTTTCCTAAATCTCAAATAATCTGTTTCATATAAGAAATGACAAATACAAGGATTAATTTGAGATATTTTGAAATTTGAAATCTCTACTTATTTATTTATTACAAAATATAGTAAATCTCTTTAAATTTCAACCTCTTGTTATTCCCTTAGGATTCGCCTAATTCTACACTATAAAATCTCCTTATTACTTCACTTTTCACGTAAGCTTTTAAATTATCTTTCATCTTCTTTTCCAACTTCCATACTCTCCTCTTACAACTTCTATGACTATGGCTTCTTCTCGCTATGTTTCTTCCTCTTCTTCAACTAATTCTGCTGAGATGAATGCCACCGATGTATGTTTCTAACTTCAATATTTTCCAAAAATACCTAAAATTTTCATAATTTCACTTCATTTTTAAGCTATTAAACTTGAAGTAGTTTCTATTCCATCTAAGCCTCTCCTGTTTTTTTATAAGAATAAAGTAAAGAATTCTCACACTTTAATTTTCCTTTTATCCCACTAATTCTAACACTTGAACTCATTTTTTGGGTACTATAAAAGGCTATCCTCATTTTGACCATGCATATAGTTTGCTTATCATTATTAGGACTCCCCTATCCATTGATTATTCTCATTGATCACTTACTTATTAGGGAGAAACAAGTAAGTCAAATTCCTTTATGGAATTCATTTTATTTAAGGTCCCTGAATCCCTAAAATCATGGGTTAGTAATGAAGACCAATGAGCTAACTGAGTAGATAGGTTTTACCCATCATTTCACAGCCTAGAAGAGGCAAGGCCTCATGTAACTAATAGCTCTTTCTAGGAATTCTATAATGTATCAACCTAATCTTGTGTTTATAATTTTCAGATTTTAGATTCCTTCATATAATTCCTTTATCTTTCCCTTTAGACATCTATCTCTTTGAAAGATGTTTTCTTTTTTACTTAATTGCTTAAAATCAGGTAGGACTTTGTTTGTTTGATTAAAGAAACTCCTTCTTTATTCTAGAATTTTGAAATGTCCATATTATTTTGGATTCATAAACATCTATGCTTCTTCAAGAACTCCTGTATCTGAAGAAGAATATATAAAATTTATTTGGGTTCTTCTAAACTGATTTATCTTTGTTCTTGGTAATAATAAACCCAGCTTAGAATTCCTTCTTTTTTTACAAACCAATAGATTATGGTAATTTCTTTGCTTTAAGATCTATCTTTTTGGGATTTCTTTATAAAAATTTGATGAGATGCCTCTTTAACCTTACTCTACATAATCTAAATTTGTGTGTGTGGTTTCTCCATCTTTGGACTTTTTCTTATTTCCTTGAACTTAGGGGTAGAGAATGTTTATCTTTTTCTAACCCTAGATTGATTATCTACCAAATTATGTAGTAAGTCTCCTAAAGACATCTTTGGTATTTTGTTGTCTTTGAAGACTCATTCTATGGATGGATTGAATCCTTTTAGATACTTCTTTGAAAGGCCTTACTGGATAAGAATCTTTAGAACTTCTTAATGCATTTATTAGTTATTTACTAAAAGCTTTTCCTCATCTATAACAACCATAGATTTTTCATTTTTAATGGTGAAAAAGCCTTAAAACTCGATCCTTTTATTATGACCTTAGGTTTTGAAATGCATCTTCCTTACTTTTGGAGTCGGCAACTCGACCTATCTCTATACATTGATCATATTATAAATTTTTTTAGACTACCAATAGGAATGCCTTTCGAAGTAAGTGTTGTTAATAATAAATTCATCTGATAAATTTTTAGTCACTATTACATTTTGAAGTTCAAGATTGGTTTTTGTTAGTCACTGACACAGAATCTTACCACTCCTGTGGTAAAAAACTTTTTAGATACTCGACCTGATTTTGGACTTCTAAAAAGTATTCCCACTTTCATCACATATTCTTAATTCCTAAAAAATTTCTTAATTTTTATTTTTAATGATTTTTAATCTTGGATGCTAAAAACAATGAAGAAAGTCAACCTTCTTCTTAGAAAGAAGTGGCACCTAATCCTCTCCTTAAAAGAAAATTAGGAGAGAATTCGCCATCGACTTCTAGTTCTAAAAAAGCCAAAACTCCATCTCTGAAGGTTTCTTCATAAAATTCCACTCGCTCCTCCTCCATATTGCTTAAAGAAACTATAACCATTAAGCCCTTTACTTAAAACACTCTTCCTTTATAAAGGAATTCCTCTACTCTTGAGAACGTTATTGAAGAAGTCAATAATGGAATGAAACGTCCTTTGATTACTTTTAGCTTCATTTCCATAATGAATTCCCACTATTCTATTTCCTTTTTATAGATGACATAATATCAGACCTCATTGCTCCCTCTTTTCCTTTAGAACTAGAATTCATAAAGATCAAGGCTTACTTTGACCTAAAATCCACTAAGGTTTCTCTATTAGAAGTGAGACAAGAATTCCTTTATTCTATACATTAATACACTAGTCTATTAAAGAATTCTTTTGTAACTTACAAACAAAGGATGTTTGGTTTACAACGATGACTTTAAAAGAGGTCTTCGACCTAAGCTTCTTAGATCTCTCTCTTAATCTTCCTTTCAGGTTGCGCCGACGATCAACACTAAAGAACTATTGAGAGTTAAGGAGTCTTTAATACTCACTACACATTAGGAGTTGTCATAAATTGGGTTTATAACTCAGTCATCTACTATTGAGGGACTTCTAAAAAGCTTTTACTTCCTTTAAAAAATCTTGCACTGATTAGGTTATGTACTAAGAAAAGTTAACCATTTTGTATCAATGTAGAAAGGAGTATGATACAGAAGAAACTAAAAGCAATAATCTTTCAACCAAAATTTAAGAATTAAAAAATGAATTTGATTCCTTAGATGAAGTCATTGAGCATGAGAGAGTTATAAAGTTGATTAGAGAAAAACAAGAAGCCCTCAAACAAGATGGATAGAGGCTCAATCAAGAATTTCATAAAGTTAAGCGGACAACTGCAAACTTGCAAAAGTTATCGATGCTATAAAAAGATGAAGTTAGCTGGTACAATGAGCCAAAAAGGAATAAGTGTCATGTATCAATAAATAGGGTGAAATTTGGTCTTTGGACTTAGACCAATTGTGAACTTCTCTATTTTGTTAACTTTTGGCTATTTTCGAGTGGGACTTTGAACTTTTATTTCTAAATGTTAGTATAAAGTTATTTTATTTCAAGAATTTGCTATCATTTCTTAATCCTCATACTTTTCAAAAAAGGTAGGTACCTAAGGTTTTAAATACTTTCCATTCATAAAACACCCATGAGATTCACCGTTCAAAGTTAAGTGTTACCACTTAAGACTCTATAAAATTTAAATGTTCCTTTCCAATTTAGTGACCATTTACCCCATTCTCTATCTTTTATGCTAAATGGTAGGATCAATTTTTCAATAGGTACCCTTTTTAGAATTCTTGCCTGTGAATTCTTTTATCATAGAATTTTGCCACCTTTCCTTTTTGAATAATTTTATTATTCAAAGCCTAAATTTGCAGTTCATCTAAATCTTCTAATTCTATTACCATTGCTTTTGAATACTTGAAAGTCCCTAAAGCATTTTATTTTTCCACTCTTAAGGATGGAGCCATTACTTTTATATGAAGAATAACATCATGTCTATATAGGGATGACATTGAGCCACTCCTAATCTGGCCCGACTCGAAATGAAATTTTTTTAAAAAATAAAAAACGATGTCATTTCTGACAAAACGACATCATTTTGTACCTTAGTAGTTTTGGTGCATAGCCCAGTCAATTGGGGTCGAAGTCAGGCCAAGTTGGACAAGCTAGGCCAATTTTTCCATTTCTATGTCCATATGTCAAGGCAAATAGAAAACTCGTATGGTAGTTTGCTTAGAAGTGCAATAAGCCCATAAGGTTTCAAACAAAACTTTGTGCCATTCTCTTAGATTATCTTCTAACATTTTCTTCATAATCTTGATAATTATTTTATTAAATGTTTTGAATAAACCATTAGCCTGGGCATAATATGGAGTTAAATTTAAAAATTTTATCCCATAATCTCTAGCAAAATCTCTAACTTCTTGACCTATAATCATAGTTCCTTGATCACTTGTAATTGATTTAGGAATTCCAAACTGATGAATAATTTATTCTTTGATGATTTGACTACATCTGTTTAATCAAATTTCTTCAAAGGTTGCGGTGTCACCCATTTGGTAAAGTAGTATGTAGCTAGCAAAATAAAACTATGAATTTTTAAGGATGGTGGATATATCTTCCTAAAGAGATCAATGACCCATCCTCTAAATGGCCATAGTTTAATTATATAATGTAACTTTGATGCAAGAATTCTATGAATTCTTCAATACTTTTTACACCGTTTATAGCCTTTTGCATATGATATTAAATATTTCAAGATGGTTGACCAATAATATCTTGCCAACATATAAGTCGTCATATCACTGCTAATGCCTCAGGTGTCCCAAGACATATTAATAAAAGTTTGTCATTTCTTTGACAGAATAGAATTCCTTCAATCAAAACAAAATAAAGTTCTTGTTACTTAAGCTTGAACAACACTTTCCTAATAGGGTTTTCCAAAAATTATTTAATTTATAACCTCCTATTTGGGTGATTTCTTTACCAATATTAAAGATTTCTAATGAAATTCCTCTTATATAAATGGATGAGTGAGACGTTCGTTATACCACAATACACTTACAGACTAAGTCTTTAGACATTTTCAACCCGTATGTTATTTTTGAAAGTCATTTTCCTCTTAATTTTCAGCTTGCAGAATATGCTGAAATTTTATATTATAAAAAAATAGCAATTGGATAGTAGTAGTATAATAAGGTCATAAAGCTAAACTCATGAACTTGTATTCCCTGCCACTTGGTGTAACTGTAACACCCCACTCCCGTTGGACCCGAATCCGATATCGATAGTGATATCCGAATCCGTGCCCCGCGAGGGTGGCGTGTCACATCACTTAACACTTAAAAGTCGAAATGTATATATATTTTTTAAAACCACAAACATAAAGAACAGAAAGTTAATAACCAAACATTCACTTTGTTTTATCATCATCTGATACAAACACAATAAAATTAATAGTACCTTTTATTTGCCACTTGGGCCCATTTCAAATTACAAAATACAAATGCTTTTCAATTTCTCAAAATTATTACAAACTGTACCATTCGATTACAAATAATACAACAATTTGTGGA
>JAOQML010163775.1:0-13197 GCA_027568935.1 Erythroxylum urbanii
TCCATCTCCTTGTGGTCTAGAGCATTTGGTGGGAATGAAATTTAGGATTCGGCAAATTAAAGAATTACTAGCCTTTAGTTCTTTAGATGTTCGAATTTTAGGAATCTATGGAATGGGAGGTATAGGTAAAACAACTTTTATTGAGAATATTTATAGTCTAATTTGTAGTGACTTTGAAGGTTCTTGCTTTGTACCAAATGTCAAGGAAGAATCTAAAATAAGAGGGATGAAGAAATTATTGGAGTATATTATCTCAGAAATATTGGGTGAGAAAGATACAATCATAAATACTCTGAACATTGGACCTGGGGAATATTATATCAAAAGGTTGAGACGCAGGAAAATATTAGTTGCTCTTGATGATGTTAGTGACCCAATGCAGTTAGCATCATTATTTGGAGATCCATGTTGGTTTGGTCCAGGAAGTAGGATCATCATAACTAGTAGAGACAAGCAAGTATTTGAAGGTAGCACCAAATACATATATGAGATGAAGCCATTAACAAGTGATGAAGCTCTTCAACTTTTCAGTTGGAATGCTTTTAAGAGGCTTTGTCCCATGAATGACTATGTGGAGCTATCAGACCTAGTGGTTAGATATGCTCAAGGCAATCCTTTGGCCCTTAAAGTTTTGGGTTCCTATTTATGTGGAAAGAATAAGGAAGATTGGCAAAGTGAAGTGAGTAAACTATCAAAAATTCCTAAGAAGACCATTCAGAATATGTTGAAAGTAAGTTATGATGACTTGGATGAAGAAGAGAAAGATATGTTTCTCCACATTGCGTGTTTCTTCAAAGGCGAGGATAAAGAAGATGCAATACATATATTTGATAGTTGTGGTTTCTCAGCAGCTATTGGAATTCGTGATTTGGTCGACAAGTCCTTGATCACCATCTCTAAAGATGATGAATTGGAAATGCATGATTTATTGCAAGAGATGGGTAAAGAAATTGTTCGTCAAGAATCTAAAGATCCATGTCGACGTACAAGGTTATGGGATTCAAAAGATATATGTCAAGTGCTCACACAAACTGATGTAGAGCTCTACAACATAACTTGTTGCTTAATTTGTTACATTTCTTCCAATTATCAAGTGTTACTCATCATCATGCTCAATACATGTTTTTGTAGGGATCCCATGCAGTGGAAAGCATTTCCCTTGATATGTCTGAAATAGGAGATAGAGATTTAAACTCTGACGCATTTACGAGGATGCCAAATCTTAAATTTCTCAAATTTTATACCTCTTTAGACGAAAGAACTAATGGAAGGAGTAAGTTACATCTTCCTCAAGGTCTTAATTATCTTTCCAGTGAAATGAGGTATCTTCAATGGGATGCATATCCACTGAAATCATTGCCAGTTAATTTCCATCCGAGGAATCTTTTTGTGCTTAAACTGCGTAACAGCGAGATTGAACAACTCTGGAAAGAAGGCAAGGTACGTTCATAAGGAAATAAGAGTATTAAATACCAAAAATAGAAAAGTTTTGATCAATTCTTTCTTTCACTACAGGATGATAGCAGGTTAAAATTGATGGAATCTCAAATCATGAATCTTGGGAGAAGGATTCTTGGTGGCTTTAGCAGTTTGGTTAAAGTTCCCTTACCTCTTAGCCACTTGAATAAGTTGACATCTATGACACTCTGGAATTGTCAAAACATTAGGAGTCTTCCAAGTCATGTAGATCTAGAAACTCTTGAAACTCTCGACATCTCAAATTGTCCAAACCTGAAGCAATTTCCACAAATCTCTAGCAACATAAGGTGCCTATATTTAGATGGGACTGCCATTAGTGAAGTGCCTTCATCTATTGAGCATCTTAGCAAGCTCTTGCGCTTGACTATGACGGCTTGTCAACTGGAGACTCTCCCTGATAACATTTGCAAATTAAGCTCTCTTGAATATCTGAATCTATCTCGTTGTAAAAATCTGAAGGAATTCCCTGAGATCATGGAGCCCATGGAAAATCTAAAGGAACTTGTGTTAAGTTCTACTGGCATAGAAAAGCTACCATCATCTTTTACCAATCTTAAAGGGCTTGCCTCGTTGGAAATGTTCTGTGTAGAACTTGATCATCTTCCATCGAGCCTTACAAGCTTGAATTCTCTTTGCAGTTTTAGTTTAACTCTAGGAGAAAAGTTGGAGTGGTCAATGCCTCCATCAAGATTCTTTTCATCAATGAAGTCATTATTTCTGGTGAACGGTAATTTATGGAAATTTCCAGAGGATCTTAGCTTTTTATGCTCCCTAGAAGTACTTTGCTTAAGTGGAAATTACATGGAAGAAATCCCTTCAAGCATCAAACAACTTTGTCAATTGAAACTTCTATCCGTGAGCTACTGCCCAAGGCTTCAGTCGCCAGAGCTTCCAGTGAGTCTAATCGGATTACTAGCATCAAATTGTGGGTCATTGAAGAAGATATCTACCATCTCACTGCTAACCAGAGAGTCAGAAAACCTTCGATGTTATTTCAATATGAGCAATTGCTTTATGTTGGATGAAAATGAATGTGAGGTCATCACAAATGAAGTTGTGAGAAGTCAGCATTTTGCATATAAAATGAAACATCATAAGGTCACTCTTTATTCTCTTCACACTTTTATAAGCACTAATAAACTATTCACTTAAATATGAGTTTCCTGCTAATCTTGTGCATCACATCATATTTATGGTTCAGGGAAATATAAATCTTGCTTTGAGGCCCGCTGGCTCGGAATTTGTGGCTAAACTCCCATACTTTGCTGTCTTCTATCCTGGAACTAGAATTCCAGAGTGTTTCTTGTATCAGAGTAGGGGAAATTCAACCAAAGTTCAGCTTCCTCTAAATTGGTTGAACAACTGCTTCTCTGGATTCGCTCTATGCATTCATGTATTCCATTTTTCATGGAAAACAGATGTGAGATATAAGTGCTACTTTGAAGGCGGAAATAATCACTACACCGACAGTGTTTACAATGAATTTGTTATCAAAATGGTGGCTTCCGATGATGGAGACGAGCACGTCCATTTATGGTTTGATCATACACTATTTGATTGGATATGTAAAAACAGTGAACTGCTGAGCCAAAACTGCTACGATGAGGTCTCCTTTGTATTTGATCAAAAAACTTGCGAAGTGAAAGGTTGCGGGGTTTTTCCTCTGTATGCAAGTTGAAGCTCAGAGATGCCAAAGAGGTGCTTTCTGGAGGATGAACTCTATTTAGCACTTGAATGGGTATTTACTGAAGCAGTGGATGACCATTTCCCCTTTTCATTGAAGTGAATTTGCTAGATCCCATTTTTATCTTGTTCCCAGAATTCAGAACGTATGGTGCAGAGCCTTTTATTGCTGTGACTTGCTTAACAACAACCATCAATTCTTATACTGGAGCAGCGGAAGAATATACCAACTGTCATTTGTCAGAGTTAGTAACCACTAATTATCAGAATCCATTACTAGTGGTCATCATAATTAGTTAGCAAGTTAGTTTTTCTTAATCAGTCTATATAAATAGTAGAGAGTGCATGTACATGTTATGAAGTCCTGTACCTTTTTCCTCGATCGATAGAATCTTCTTATAAGTTCACCTTTACAAATTACTCCTCTGTGACATCCCTTCAAACAACTTCCCCCCAATGAAGTTTGCTTTCCATCTAAAATATGCATAAGCACTAAATATATAATGGTCTACTTTATGGCTCTGGGTTGCAATTTGAAATCTCAGCATACTACTCCCAATCTGCTGGGAAAGATTCGGATTGATACTTGTACCAGGAAAGATACCTTAATTCATCGCCGAGAAAATTAAGACCTTGAATTAACTCTATTTTGGTGTTCTAATAATAAAAAATTCACAAAGAAGCTAACATTAGATATTATTAAAGAATCTAGATATTATTTGCACTATCTAGATGTTATTCACATTAGAAGAATTTATATATTATTTTTTAATATTAAAAAAGATAATTAATTTTTTATATAAAGTAAATATTTTATGTATGGGAATTATATACTTATAGATACTCATCCATCTACTTGTTCATATATCAAAAACAAATTCAAGTATCTACACGTAGAATTTGTTGGAATTCCAATACTAGAGGTTTTAATTACAGTTAGAGATTATACTGCAATTGCTTTTTTCACTCGTAATAATATTTTGTGCGTGTCCTACTTTTTTCAAATAGTTATTATTTTGTTCTATCCACCTAATCATTCCAACAAGCGATATCAGAACCTAATATAGTTGTATATATCTACTTACCGTAAGCTCTAAAATAGTCACTTATGGTGGATTCTTTGCATTAAATAATAAGCTGGATATTATTGACTTTTTGAAGGTATTAGGTATTGTTCATGTACACAATTATTTTTTATAAGAAATAGTGGGGGCTATTTATCTTAACTCAAAGTAGTTTGGGATAGAAGCAAATGATAGTCAAATTTAAGATTGAGAAGTTCAACAGAAATAATTTCTTGTTATGAACGTAGAAAATGAAAGTTATCCTTACAAAGAATAGTTACTTTATAGCCATTAGAGGAAGGTGGACATAGTTCACAAATGACACCAAATGGGATGTAAATGTTATTGCAAATCTTTATCTAGTTTTATCTGATGAAGTTTTCTCAATTGTAGAGGAGAAGAAAATGATGAAATAGATATGAGATCATATCATAAAACTGTACAATGTCAAGTCACTCCACAATAAATTTTTCCTTAAGAGGAAACTTTATATTTTTCGGATGTCAAAATCCACTTTAGTGACCAAGTATATTAATAATTTGACAACTTTATTCTCTCAACTCACAATGTTGAGTTATAGAATTGTGCTATATAAACTTAACTTCTGCTTCAATGTTTACTTGATTTATATGATCAACTCATCTTCAACTTAACAAATAATCTTTTTACATACTACTTAGTCTTTGATGATGTTGTAGTTAGGGCTCTAGAGGAAGAATGTTGACGTAAGAATAAGGAAGACAGACAATCTGGTTCACTATAAGTCAAAGCTTTAGTAGCGATAAGAGGGAGATCAACAAAACATGACCTAGGTAGGAGCCAAAATTATAGTATATAAAAATTAAGAAGTAAGAAGAATATTAAATGTTACAACTGTGAAATCAAGATCACTCAGAAAAGGATTTTTTAAGTTAAAAAAATTCAATCCTTAAGGACATTGCACAAATATTTTAGATAATGGCAATATTCTTTGTTATGAACCAGGGACAACAATTGAAAGTAGGAAGTCACTACTTGATATATAAATCTTTGACTCAAGAGCTACTTTTCACCTGACCTTTACAAGAAAATAGTTCCATCATTATGAGCCTATCTTAGGAGAATTTACACACAATTGTGATTATTATCCTTTAAAGATTATTGTCATTGGAACCATCAAGCTAAAGATTTATAACGTTATAATTTGTAATATTCAAGAAATACAACATATGGAAGGCCTAAAAAAGAGTTTGTTGTCACTAACATGACTAAATTATCTTGAATGAAAAATAAAAATTGTCAACAAAAGTTTGAAGATAATTCAAGGTGCACTTGTACTTATAAAGTCAAAAAAGGTAGGTGTAAATTTGCACAAGTTAAAGGAAGAGACAAGGCACGTCCCGAAATGGGGGCATCACCAATACGTAGGACTTGAGGTTCGAAACTCCGGATCATACGTAAGCCTACCACTAGCGATAAAATAAATTCAAACCATAAGAACGCAGCAAGTCCATATAATACAATAACAATAGTGCGCATCACAACTCATAAAATCCTGTCACTACAGACACTACAATACAAGATAAATCATAATAAAGAAAGAACATACACAAACATAGGTAGGCCGCAATGGACACGTCACGAGAGTCACTACTATGAAGTCTATGGTAGCTAACTTGAAAGAAAATAAAGTTTAGGAGAGTCAGACCTTGCTGAGTAAGCTCACATCATCCTACGATACCTAATGTTATATGCACAGTCATGCATGAATATTAAAATATATACACATCATGCTATACATCCAATCACATCAACAACACAAATAAATTATGGAGAAGAATATCTATAGGACCCTAATTTTCAAGGGTAAGCCCTCACAACTCTAAACCCCAAATGGTTGCAAGGAGCTATGCATCACCAACGGCCCAGCTATGCTCCTATACTCATGTAGCCGTAAGGCTCTCTTAATCCAAAAGAGTTGCGAGGAGCCAAGCATTACCAACAAATCAACCCTCGCTTAAAGCGAAGTCATAAGTATCACAAATAAGAGTTCGATCAGGAGCCAAGCATCAACAAGGATGGACCCATAACATATTTCAATATCATAAACAAAACAATTCTCATAGTCATATCTAGTGCGCATTTGGTCCTGATGCATACCCATCAGGTGGCACGTCTTACAAATATTTTATTCCCCACAATCGAACATAGCAATACATATCAAATTATTGAGCATGCAATTTATCAAGTAAACATTCAGTTATGCAATGATCAATGCATGTATGCAATACCCATCCCAACGTATCCACTCAATTAATTTGATATAAAGGCTTATACTAAAATGGGTATGCATTATTGTATATACGCGTTCGCTATATAAACATATAAGTATTGATCGATATATATATATATATACACATGCATATGAATGTGGTTATGCATTGCTACATGCTGTCATTTATACTAGCATTGAACAGTATTCATTTGTTGATACAAGTAAGGTAACAGTAAGTCAATATGAAATTACCTGGTAACTGAACTCGTCCGTCCAAATCTTTCGACGGGGCCTCGCTCTTGCTATACCTAGTAAATTGAAAGAAAAATATCTCAATCAATGCTAATTAGGAGTTATTGGGCTCAAATAACAATTTAGGTATCGTCTGAATTACCTAAATAGTCCATTTATGAAATTCACAAATTTCTCCTATTCTTGCCTAAACATTCTGTGATTTTTAATTCGCAAACTATTAAAAATCTCAATATGGTTCTTTAGAGAAAATTGATCAGTATAATTTTTAGAATTAGAACTTTTTTTCACAAAAGTGACCAAAATAGTTGCGGAAATAGTACCTCCGGCGACCGAAATATTCCTCCGGTCACCAAAATATTCCCTCCAATCACTAGAAAATATTTAGTCTCAGAATTCAACGATTTTATACCGACTGAAAGGTTTTGATGAGTAGAACAACTTTCTCCAAAGCAACATACTCAGTTTCTTAACAGATTTGAATGAATTGACAAAAAACAAGCTGAAACCCCAATCTATTTTTCCGTCAATTGGTGGTGATCTGGGTGGCGGCTAGCGGCTGGCGGCTGGCGATGAGACCATGAAGCTTTTGTTCATGACGTCGAGATAAGTCGAACGGTGGTAGTGGTGACCGACAATACCCATTAGAAGCAACAAATCGACGATTGGCATTTTTTGTCAGTTTTTCTCCTTGATTTTTGTGACGATGGCGGCTAAAATAGGTATGGTTGTGACGGGCTCATCGATAGGAAGAGGTTGGTACATAACACTAACAAGTTTGAGTCTCCAGCGGTGAAATGGTTAAAGAGAGGGAATTCGTGAATAGTAGCCTTTAGGGGGGTTAAAATGAAAATATGAGAGAATGGGGAAAAAGAAGAAGTTGTCTCTTATATATAACATACGAGATGTTACATTCTCTCCCCCTTACAAAAAAATTCATCCTCAAATTTTATAATAAGGTTTATTAAGGAAATAACTATGGATACAATTCTCTCATCTCTCGCTCTATCTTTGAAGTAGCTTCTTCAATGCAAGCATTCCTCCACATCACCTTAACTATGGGAATTTGTTTTGATTAAGCTATCGCACCTGCGAATCCACAATGGCCACTAGCTCCTCTTCGTAGGTTAAATTCTCGCTCACTTCCACGCTCTACGGTTGGAGTATATAAGAAGGGTCAGGAACGTACTTGTAAAGCATAGAAATATGGAATACTAGATGGACTTGGGCTATGTCCGGAGGTAATGCCAACCAGTATGTCACATTTCCAACCCTCTCAGTTACCTTGTAAGGTCCAATATACCTTAGAGACAATTTTCCTCTCTTTCCAAACCTCATCACACCCTTCATTGGAGATACTTTAATGAATACTAAATCTTCAACTTAAAACTCCATTTCCTCACACTTCGGATCAGCATAACTATTCTATATACTAACAACCATCTTTAGCCTCTGTTTGATCAATGAGATCTTCTCTGATTTGTTCTTGATTAATTTTTGGCCCTCCAACTACCTCTCGCCTACCTCTTCCCAACACATTGATTACTTGCATTTTCGTCTATACAATGCCTCGTATGGTGCCATCTCAATACTACTGTGGTACCTATTATTGTCAGTGAACTCAATCGAAGGCAAATGTCAATCTGAGCTACCACTAAAATCAATCACACACATCTTCAATGTATCCTCTAAGGTATGAATTGTCTTTTCAGACTGTCTATTAGTCTGAGGATGAAATGTCGTACTAAAATCTAATCTAATGCTCAACACCTCCTATAATTTTTTTTCAAAACTGAGATGTGAACTGTGATCCCCAGTTTAAAACTATCAATACAGGTACTCCATAGAGGCACACTATACGATCAATATAAACTTGACCGAGCTTAGAAACTGAATAAGTAGTCTTCACGAGGTAGAAAATGTATTGATTTTGTTAATCTATCTACGATCACCCAGATTGAATCACATCGAGTTCTTGTATAAATAGGCCAACCACAAAATCCATCATGATTCTTTCCTATTTCCAATCAGGAATTGGCAGTGGTTGTAGCTTACCTGAGGGCTTCTGATGCTCAGCTTTTACTTGTTGACACGTTAAGCATTTAGAAATATAGTCAGCCACATCTTTCTTCATACCGTCCCACCAATATGTATCTCTACTATTATGGTATATTTTGGTGGAACCTGGATGCACATTGTATGTAGCAGAGTGCGCTTCCTTTAAAATCTCCTCTTTCAAGTTTTCTATACTTGGAACACATAGTCTCTCATCCATTCTAAGGATGCTTTCTTTATTGATTTCAAAATCTGCACGTCACCCTTCTTGAACGTCATAAATAAGTTGTTGAAATTTAGGATCTTGACTTTGAGCAATCCTAATCCTATCTAATAATACTAACTGCACCCTGATCTTGGCCAATAATATTCCTGCATCTAAAATCTGAAACTTAGTACCTCGATCTATCAAAACATGCAACTCCTTGGTCAAAGCTCTACTCTTTATTATGATATACGTCAAACTACCTGAGGATTTCCTACTTAAAACATTTACCATGATGTTTGCCTTCCCTAGACAATACTGGCTCGTACAGTCGTAATCTTTTAGTAATTCCATCCACCTTCTTTGCCTTATATTTAGATCTTTCTGCTGAAATATATACTTTAGACTCTTGTGATCCATAAAAATCTCATATATCTCATCATACAAGTAATGTCGCCAAATCTTTAAGGCAAAAATTACTGCAACCATCTCTAAATTATGCGTAGGATAATTTTGTTCGTATTTTTTCAGTTTCTTGGAAGCATAAGCAATCAACCTACCATTTTGCATCAATACACATCCAAGGCCAACTCCCGAAGCATCACAGTACAATTGAAATCCTCCACCTTCCGTTGGTAAAGCTAATATTGGAGCTGAAGTTAAACACTCATTCAGTTTTTGAAAACTCTCCTCACAAGCATTGGACCAAATAAATTGGACATTCTTTTAAGTCAGTCGGGTCAAAGAGGCTGCTATCTTAGAAAAATTTTAAACAAATCTTCGATAGTAACCTGCTAACCTGAGAAAACTTTGTACCTCTGTCACTGTCCTTGGTTGTTCCTAATTCATCACAACTTCTACCTTCTTCGGGTCCACTTGTGTTCTACCTTAAGATACCACGTGTCCTAAAAATGCAACATTCACAGTTTGAAAACTTGGCATACAGTTGATGTTCTTGAAGTGTTTACAATACAAATCTTATATATTTGGCATGCTCCTTATCTATCCACGAATACACCAAAGTGTCAGTAATGAAAACAATCACAAACCTATCCAAGAATGAATTGAATACTCTATTCATCATATCTATAAAAGTTGCTAAAGCATTTGTAAGGCCAAAAGACATTACTAAAAACTCATAATGGTCATACTGAGTCCTGAAGGCAGTCTTAGATACATCATCTCCTCTGATCTTTAGCTGATGGTATCCCGATCTTAGATCAATCTTAGAAAAGTACTTAGCACATTGAAGTTGGTCAAACAAATTGTCAATTTAAGGTAGTGGATACTTGTTGCGGATAGTCACCTTATTTAACTATTGATAATCAATACACAATCAGAAAGAACCATCATTTTTCTTCCCAAACAGCATGGGTGAACCCTATAACGAAACGCTAGGTCTGATAAAACCATTATCTAACAGATCTTGTAACTGCTTCTTTAATTCCTTTAATTCTACAGGTTCCATTATGTATGTTGGTATAGAAATCGGAGTCGTACTAGGTGCCACGTCAATACAAATTTCAATTTCTTGCTCTAAGGGTAACCTTGGTAACTCATTAGGAAATACATATGGACACTTTCAAACTACCAGAACGCTTTGGAGATTGATGCCCTCTACAGCTAAATCCCTGACTGAGACCAGAAATCCTTAACACCCTTGTCTGCGCATCTTGTTGGCCACTACTGTTGAAACTATATTGGATGGGGTAGTTTTTCTATCCCCTCTTAAAGATAAACTCTATGTCCCCTGGAATCTTAAACATCACTTCCTTCTCTCTACAATCCAAGGTAGCATAATGATGGGATAACCAATCTATTCCTAATATTACATCAAAATCTATAACTGGCAATACCATAAGATTCGCTTCCAATCTCCTACCATTAATCTCCACGGGACATAAGTAGTAGATCAAATTTACCTTTATGGAATCAATCAGAGGTGTAGATATTGACAGAGATTCATCCATCATATTTGGTACCATTTCTAACCTCATAGCAAATTTAGGAGACATAAAAGAATGAGTCTCTCCTGAATCTATTAAAACCAAAGCTTCTAATCCACAGACGAGAATGATACCTGATCCTATTGCATTAGAAGTCTGTGCATCTTGAGGGGTGAGAGTGAACGCCTTAGCTTGACCATGGCCTACCTGCTGAGAGCTAAAGGATTGTCCCATACAACAGCCTCCAAATCTACCTCCCAACTGTCTCCCTCCAAATTCTCTCCCCTGTTGACCACTAAACTGTGATCTCCCTTATGACTGTTGAAATGGAGGTTGCGTCACACTAAAAGAGGATTGTTGATATCCCATCACAAGGCAATCTCTAATCAAATACCCATATTGTCCATATCTGTAGCACGCTCCTGGTAGTATGTGACATGGACCCTGATGCACTCTACCACACTGCTGACAAATAGAAGAAGCAGAGCCTGAACTACTGAACCCTAAGCTCTGCCTGCTACTATTACTACCTACATCAGGCGTGAATCTGAATCCTCCCAGATGTCTACGACCAGATCTCTCTTTTCCATGAGCTTGAACAACCCTCTACCGAGAACTCCCACTATGGCTGAACTCTGGCGAAAAGTTTGGTTGCTACTGTTGTCGTTATTGAAAACTAGAGGATCCTACAGATTGCGTCCTACTCTACTCTCCTGTAGACAAGGTACCCTACTCCACCAGAATCCTCTCTAATTGCTTGGCCATATCCACTAAAGTAGAGAACTCCTTTCAACAACTCATAGTCATGCTGACAAAAAGGGGTCCCAGCCTTAACACATACTGGTTGTTGTTCCTCAACTCATCTGAACCAATCTTTGGGGCAAAACAACTTAAGTAGATAAAGTCCGTGGTGTACTCATCCACTATCCTATCTCCATGGCATAGGTTTAGAAACTCTTATTTGAGCATCTCACGAATTGCAAAGGAGAGGAAGTAGTCCATAAATCTCTCTTTAAACTGTGACCAAGTCACTGTACCCAAGTATAGAAGGATATGATCTCAGTGACAATCTTTGGCCATCCCCTGCAGAGACATCTCTACCAAACCCACAGTTGTGTATCAGAACAATAAAGCCTCCTGCCTTGCATTTCCACCTCATTGAGAAAATCAATAGCCTCCTAAGGTCTAGTTCCATCGAACTCTATCAGACAAAACCTTGCATATGCCTAGATAATTGCATATCCGACCTCTCTTGTTCTGGGACTACCGCTGGAGGAGCTGGCTGCTGTTACTGCTGCATCATCATCATCGAGTCTCGAAACATAGCATTGTTAGCCTCTATCACTGCTAGGAATGCTTGCATATCAAACGTAGGTGCCCTAAGAACTCCTTGTGATACCTCCGGTGCCTCATCAAATACCTCTAGTGTTTGGGCCGTTCTGCACTTATCACGCCTTCCAGCTAAAGCAACAGGGGCAAATGTCTCACCCTGAGCCGAGGCTTCTGATACACTCATATTTTCATATATGTTTATGACTTAATTCAAAGTCATTTACATTCATTTTATGTTCATCTATGGTTGGTTTATCATTTTTTAGCATTATTCGAGGTTTGTTGACGTAAAATGCATAAGTGAAACAAATAGACTTGAATTGCACTATTTTTGAGTTTTTGGCAGACTTGACCTTTAGTCATTGTGGGATTTTTATCTTGAGATTGGTTCAGCCAAAAATTCTGAAATTTCATACTTAAATTCTTAACTCATTGACGGATGTTTTGGGATAAATTTCAGATTTTTCTGAGCTGGAATTTAGGAGAAATAAATTACCAAAATTTGCGTCATATTTTGGATTGCCAGAATGACCTTTCGACGATGTTTTGATCATAACTTTTGACTCAGATGGCGAAATCCAGTGATTCAATTCTCATATTGAAGCTCACTCAAAGATGCAGATACTCATAAAATTTCAGCTCCTAAATCCTCACCATTTGGATTTTATGCACTGTCGAATTTGACTTTAAAAAATCCATTCTAACCAGCCAAGAGTTGTTACGAGGAAAAGAAGACAGCAGCAGATAAAGGTGCTGCGTAATGCAGTGTTGTCACATGGGGAAGATAGAAACAAAAAGAAGAGCTACCATTTTATTCAAGCCCCCTTGATTGAAGCTATTGAGCAAGTATCGAATTATGCAAAATTCATCAAGGACATTGTTACCAAAAAGAGGAAATTTGGAGACTATGAGACAGTATTGATGACC
>JAOQML010163862.1:0-13190 GCA_027568935.1 Erythroxylum urbanii
AGATATACAATTATGGTCTAAAATGTAGTTCAATCTTCAATCAAACAATATAAAAAACATCTGAAGATAGAGAGATTGGGAGGGAAAAAAAATTTCCATACCACAGACACGAAACAAAAACATAGAGAGAGACGCACCAAAAAATGGATGGAGACTACGAATATGGTCGGAGAAGACGATGAATACGGTCGGAGACGCAACAGACGACAGAGCAGATCAGTTTAGGTGGGAGGGGGAAGGAGACGCACCAGAGAACAGAGGACAATGTGCAGATTGGGTGGGGGGGAAGACGACCGTGGCTAAAATTTTAACCAAACAAAAACGACGATGTTTGGTTTTAAACCAAACGTTGTTGTGTTGCTCCTGAAGCCAATAGCTACGTTTTCTCCAATAAAACGTCAAGGTTTCTCTTCCACGACGTTTTATTGAAAAAACGTCAAAAAAATTCTAAAAATCTGCAACATTTACACAAAACGTCGAGCAAAGTTCAGACTTTTTGTGACATTTTTGAAACGTCGCCAAAAGTCCTCACAATCTGCGACGTTTTCTTTTAAAAAATGTCGCAGATTCTATTAAATTTTTATAGTGAATTCAGAAGCAAAGAAGTTAAGGTGAGTCAAAAGTACTATATTTTTACTATTTTATGAAGAATCACTCACTCATAGCATCCATGCAAGATAGTGATTTAATGGACAATGCATGTTGGAAGCGTAAGGAAGTAGAAAATCAACACTCATGTGCATGTTTTTGCATGCATGATCGTGAATTAATGGCAGTACAGTAAAGGATCATGGATGGTAGCACTTAATTGATAAAGGAGAGCTAAATGGTAGCAGGTGGATAGCTGGGAGCATGAAGCCTAAAACGGCAACACAACAAAGAGCAAAATGCCAACAGAAGAAGAAAGCAACGTGGGAGTTTCACGCAATAGCGGCAAAATGATAACGCCACATGAAGAAAAGGCAGATGCACGCCAAAATGCAAACAACATTTGCATAAATGCAATCAACGTTTGCGTAAACTCAGACGTTTCACACCAGCAAAAAATGACGGTGCACAATAGCAGAGCCAAGAGACCAAAACGCAGCAACCAGAAGGAAAATACAAGAACAAGTTGGAATAAAGAAAACGTTGTCGATGAGATGGACGAAATGTTTTTATAGGTAGGAGGAAAAAACGCACAATGAAAAAGATAAAACGCGGAAGCAACGAGGGTTTGGAAGGTTGGTTTTAAATAAAACCACAGAACAGTAGCGGTGTTTTTAGTTTTAAAAAATGAAGAGAGGTGCTAGAGGGGTGGTCTTCGGTGGAGATTCAGCTAGGGAAAAGAAGGGGCAGCCGAAGGTGCTTCAGGAGAGCATGAAAAAGGCTATGGCAGCTCTCAACTTTGAGAGACCTATGAAGGGCTAGGTAACTCGACGTCAGTTTGGAGGCGACTTCGACACCAATAATTCGGTTAAGCATTTCTTCCATTGATTTCTTATTTCTTTGTCTCTTTAGATATTGCTTGAGTTATCCTATGCTTATGGGTTTAGGTTTCGTGTATGCATGATTGTGTTATCATTATAGTCTGATTATTTGTGTATGAACCCATTCAGTAATGTAAGAAGATGATTTTAATGCATTCATTGGATCATTTATTTACAATCCCATTGCTAGAATTTCGTTATAATCCGTAATTGTTATATTTGAAATTCATGTGTAGCGACTAATGATTCGAATCATTAGGGATAACACAACCTAGATTAAATGACGCATCATATGTGGTTGTTTTCTTGATTAATCGGTTTTCCTAATTCGTAACACTATACCCAATTGAATCTAGAGATTGTATCGTAGGTTATTCGATGGTTAGGTTTGATTAAAGTTTATACCTTGATTAAACACTAAGGGAAAACTCAGGTTAATTATTAACCCACGATTAGTTGTTGCTAGGAGAGGTTTGAGAAAAACAAATCAATGAAATTGTTTAATTAGGGTTTGGTACAAAATTGAACCAAAGAATTAGGTCTCTATTGAATTCCCCACTTTTATTATTTCTTACATGTTTTCTTTAAATTGCCTTTGTTAGTTAATTAAGCATTATTTTATTCTCTTATTTCTAAAACAAAAGCCCTCAAAACCTAAGCACTGATTAATTTCATTTTAACAACTTTCCATGCACTCTCTGTGAGATCGACCTAGACTCACCACTACTATAGTAGTAATCTATTTTATTTTAACTAGTGTAATGACACGCTGTTAATTTTTGAGTCGTTGATAGAGAGTGTGGCACATAGCTTTTGTTCTTGATATTAATTAGTTTTTTGTACATATTTTTTTGCAATTTATGTTTTCAGTTAATCTTGATCTTTTCACTTTCTGTTTTGTGTTAGTTATTTAAAATTAAAAAAAATTATATTCATGAACGAAAGTAATTTCATTTATAACTCATATTCTCAACCTTATAATTATGTTTGGAGTGATCATACAAATTTTAATTACGGATGGGATAATCAGCATAATTACTTCCTTGACAGTACACAGGACACACAACATTTACCGTATAGATTAGAAGTTTCTTATTACAACTTATGTACACCTCTGAACAACAATATCAAGATCTATAAATTCAATAGGATATGCAACAGCTTAAAGAGAGTATACAACAAACTCAATAAAATATCTTACAATTCTAATAGGATGAAAGGCAATTTTGGTATAATATCCAAAATTGGGAGAGCCAATAAAACTCAGATACATCCTTGGAAGAATTAGTTGATAATGTCCTACTAATACTTTGCAATTTCAACAGGATGAAAAAAAATGTTGATAAGATACAAGGTCTAGCGTCCAAAATGTGAAGAACCAACAAGCTTTAGGAACATCTTTGGAAGAATTGATTAATATTATAAATGCTTATACTTTGCAGTTTTAACAGGGTATACAACAACAATTTCAAGAGGGTATACAACAGTTCCAACAAGAGATAAAATATAACTTACAAAATTTGGAATGCCAAATGGGTGAGATGGTAGCAAGGATCGACTTCCTAGAATTACAAATGGAAGAAGAGCAGCCATATCAACCTGAGGAGTACCCAATGGACATTACTGAGAAAACCTTACGAAGTGATAAGGAGCTTGAGAATTTCAAAAGAAATAGTCAAGGAATTATTTGTGTGGAAGAAGTTGAAGAGGAGCTTGAGGTAAAAAAAAGCTAGTGAAATAAAGCAACACTCATCAATAACCAACTCGCACATATGCATACCCCCATACTTATACTTTTGTATATCCACAAACTCATCAATTAACAAATGTTCCATTAGCTTCAAGACTTGGGAAGGACGTTTGATTAGGTTAAAGCATATAATATGGCTAATACACAAAGAAAAGGCAATTAAAGCTCAAGAGGGCTTATCAAAAAGGAAAATCATATAATGGGTAGGCCATTTGGCTAATGTAGCTCGGAAAAGCAAAGAATGCCTAATCATATCCATGTTAACGCATGTCATAAAAATCTAATCTCGAATAGAAATTTAAGGTAAAATCAGGATATATATGTCATAAAGGTCATACATTATCAAAAGACAACGAGACTGATATGAATGTGTTAGTTAAATAAGGCTCAAAATCTCACTGACTTTGTCTAGTATTAGTCACTACTCTTTTAAATATAATGCATATCGACCAATTATAAGAGTAAAAATACATGCTAAAGTTGTTATAAAATTCTCTAGTCAGTTCATTATCTGCTCATGACTATATAATCCCAGAAGCAAAAGAAAACGAGAAATTGTTTGTTTGTTTGTCTTATTATTTCTCTCATTTTGATTTATTTTATTTTATTTTAAATAAATAACTATTTCGCTGGCCTTCGGGTTATGAATAAAGTTGGTAGCCAGTTGAGAACGTCATGTAGTTGAGTAACTAAATTGACATAGATCACAAATGTGTGCCTTCGTGTCAAAAGTCTATGATGACATTCCAACCAAGCAATTTAATAAAAATATTCCTTAGTCGAGTAACTGAATTGATATTCATCACTAAAGTTTTCCTCCATGTAAAAGTTTAAGATCATGTCCATGAAAAGTAAATAAGAAAAGTGGTTTCTATTTACTTTTCATGAAAATGTACTTAGGAGTAGTTACAGAGTTTGAATGATCAAATAATTATTAGTGTATGTGTATAATTGAAAAGCGTGAATAACTTGACATTTGGGTCTTTATTAATATGTATATTTAGTCCAGAGTTCCTATACGTCGCTTTTTCATGTTAATGATTTGGAATAATTTCAATAATTGTGCTTAGAATTAAACTTGTTTCATAAAGTTGAAGCCATTGTCTCATTATTGCATTGTGTTATTTGTTGTTTTGTTTACTTAAGGACAAGCAAACATTTAAGTGTGGGGATGTTGATAAGTGTAAATTGCGTCATGTTTTAGGGTATAGTTTTATATGTGTTTAGCTATTGATTCAATCATTTAGTATGTGCTTAGGTTAGAATTGTGTTAGTTTGTTAATTATTTATGTTTTAAGTGTTTTATAGGATAGTACAAGTCTTTAAGCTTAAATATTATGTTTTTGAGGTACCTTGATGCATTTGCTAGTGTTTCAGGGTTAACATCAAAGAACGGAGGAGTTTCAGAGACATTCAAGCTGAAACAATAGCCTACGATCGTATCATGTCAGGCCAGGATCGTAATAGAAGCTCCAGATATGGCCCATATGACATAAGGGTCATATGTAAGCCACAATCGTGGCCTACATCGGGTAGATGCACAGGCACTCATGAACGTCAAGTCTCGAGAGATTTTTTAGACCTTTTGGACCATAAAAAAACCATAAGGTTACCTAAAAAGATAAGAGGATATAAAAAAAAGAGAGGCAGAGAACTGAACTTTTGCATCAACCACCTTGAAAAATCATAGAGAGAGATCATCGAGAGATAAAGGAAGAGAAGAAGGAAGAGAGAAGAGGAGAAGAAGCTGATTCGAAGTACTTCCCGGATCAGAAGATTTCCTATCATTACTGCCTCCCTTCAACCATTTTAGATTGTATTTCCTGCTCTTTTTAGTTTTATTATTGTATAGAATTGGATTGAACAGTAGATGATAGGATCTAGAATGTCGAAGATGTTTTAAACTCACCTTCGTAATTCTATTCTGGTATTAATAAAAATCTGATTATTTATGTGTTTATTGGATATTATTATAGTTTGATTCTGCGATTGCATAATTCGATAATAAACTGAGAGGGTGAATCGAATGAAAAACGATTAAATTAGAATAACGATAGTTAGGTGATTTAATAGAAACTAGAATTAAATCAAATTAATAATTTGTACGAAGAGAGATCCTGTATAGGTTTCCAATAGTTTATTAGAGACCTTCAGAACTAATTAGGGTTTTGGGTAGGTTGTGAATTAAAAGATTGCAACCTCCATAATTTGATTAGGGTTGATGATTTAGGGTTAACGGCTATAACTCTAGAAAGAGTAATGAATCCTAGGATAGTCTAGAACTAACAATCCAGTAATTTATAATCAGTTAGGTTAGCATAAAGGATAGGTAAAATTCCCTTTCTCTCAATTGGTAATTTCCTTCGGTTGATTGTTAGTTGTGTTGCAAATTGCTTAATAATTAGTATTTTCATATTTGATTCTTAATTTGATTGATTGAATTAAATTCTCGTATTAGTTTCATTGCATCTTAAATTTCTGTTATTTATTTTTGGCCTTAAATTTTAGGATCAGGTTAGTTCTCTCCTCGTGGGATCGACATCTTTGGTACTACCTTTATGAACCATGTGCTTATGGATTATGGAGGGTAATAATTAAAACTTACATGCAACCAAACGTCAATCACCCTGCCCTACTCAGTTCTTATTAATGGGATCCCTACTGATCTGTTAAAAGGAGCAAGGTGTCTAACATAAGGTGATCTGTTTCCTCATACTTTTCATCTTATGTATGGAGGTGTTCGCCCAATTAATCCACTTGAATTTAAGATATTAAAGGGGTTTTCCTTTCATAGTGGAAGTGCTAAAAATATGGAAGAGAGTATAGTTATCATCACAGGGATGATAATGAAATAAGCCCTACTAGCCTACCTTGGATTTCCTATAACTACTAGAAGGATTCTTTTTAGTGAATGTTATCTGTTGGTAGAACAGATTCATGACTAAGGGCAGTGATTTTTCACGATGTATTCCATTCAGATAAGCCATCGCAATTTTAATTTAGTGTTATTTCAATATTTTGCCAACAATCTAAGTCAAAAAATTAAAATTGTTCTATTATTTATGCTTTTTGTTGAGAATTTGTTGCCTTTTTTCTACTGTTTTTTGGAATTGCTACTGTTTATTGGAAATTATTATGTTCTTGCGATTTTGTTTTTATTTCAATATAAGTTGGAATATTGTTCTATTCTTATTACTGTATTAGTTAGAATAACATTTGTTCTTGCTACCTTTTTTAGATTCAATATGTCACCAGCAAATGAAACTAGCATTGGTTCTACCCTTACTATTCTCGATATATGTTCTAGTCCTCTCACCATGACCCTAAAAATTATACTTAACCTTACTAGATTAGAACTTCTAGATGGAAGAAATTTTAAACGATGGTCAGAGAAAATTCTGTTTTACTTTTAGCAATATGAAAATAATTATATGGTATTTCAAGATATTCCTAGTGACATTTCTGACCCTAAGACAACTAAAGATAACTGTACCATTAGGGGAGTGTTGCTCAACCATATGATAATCCTATTGTTTGATATTTATTGCAAGCACAAAACTACCAAGGATATTTGGGATGCCTTTGAAGTTAAAAATGGGACTGTTGATGTTAATACAAAGAAATATACAATTGTTAGGTGGTTAAAATTACCCTTGTTGATGATAAGCCCATTATGGACCAATTACATTAGTATGAAAACCTAGTTGTTAAAATCCTTATTGAGGGTATGAACATGTGTGAGTTGTTTCAAGCTAATGCCTTTATTGAGAAACCGCCTGCCTCATGGAATAAGCATAAAAACCAGTTGAGGTACAAGAAGAAGGATATAAAGGTATAGGAATTGATTGGGCACATAAAGATTGACGATGCAAACCGTACACAGATTAAGGCCAAATCACTCACCCTTGTTCCTACTATTAAGTTAATGTGATAGAACACAAAAATGTAGGTAACTTCAATAAGAATGGTGGACAAAACAACTCCTTCAACAACAACAAGTATGGTCAGTTTAAGCACACAAGGATTGATGGTGACTGATAGTGGTGCCACAAGCCAAGTCGTCCTACTGTTTTTTTCCAAGCCATAATCAACCATGAGAAGAAGGACTAAGGACAAAAAGCATGATAATTCAGGAAAGGAAAATAGAAAGGGTATCAATGGGGTAACCAAAAGAGCTTTGGTAAGCCTAAAGCTAATATGGTTGAAGCTAGTGATAATGAAGACATCATTACTGCTGTGGTGTCCGAAGTCAACCTTGCTGGAAATTTGGTCGAGTAGATCATTGACACAGAAGTCATATCCCACATTTAGACTAATAAAGACCTGTTTAAGGAGTTGAATGATGTTGCTGATGATGACTTTGTTTACATAGGCAACTCCATCAAAGTTCTTGTCTAAAAAGTTAGGAAGGTCACTCTTAAACTCACTTCTAGAAGCTTGTTGGCTTTAGAAATGTTTTATTTGTGCCTAATGTTCATAGAAACTTGATTTATGGTGCATTACTTAATAAGGCTGGGGTTAAACTTACTTTTGATTTAGATAAACTAGTTCTTACTATTAATGGATACTTTATTAGTAAAGAGTTTTGTAATGGGTATTTGTATTTGATGTTGAAATGAATGCATTTACTTCTTCTACTTATATTATTGAGTCTCTAGAACTATGGCACTCTAGACTTGGGCATGTGAATGTGAGGTCAATCAAGAGGATGAAAAGCTTAAACTTGTTGCCTAACCATAACACCAATGAAATGAAAAAATGTCAAATTTGTATTGAGGGTAAACACTCTAAGAAACCTTTTAAGTAAGGGACCGAAAGAGAGTCACAATTGTTAGATTTGGTGCACACAAATTTGGGTGATTTTAAGAATAGTGTGAGTAAAGGAGGAATGGATATTATATTACTTTTATGGATGATTGTTTTTTATTCACTAAGGTTACTTATTGAAAAATAAAAGTGATGTAAAGAAAATGTTTATAAAATACAAAGTTGAGGTAGAAAACTAATTGGAAAGGAAAATTAAAAGAATAGGTATGATCGAGGTGGTCAGTATAGTAGATTTTCTTGCTGATTATTGTGGAAAATTTAGGTTATTCATAAGCTTTCAGCCCTTTATGCACTTGAACAAAATGGAAAAGTTGAGAGGAAAAACTAACTAAAAACTTAAGGATATGATGAATACAATGTTTATTTCCTTAGGTTTACCTAATTTTATGTGAGGGGGAAGCTATTTTTTTAGTTTGTTATGTTTTAAATAGAGTATCTCATAAGAAACTAGAAAAGACCCCTGATAAAATTTGGAAAGGTTATCAACCTAACTTACGTTTTTTGAAAGTGTGGGTTGTCTTTTGCTATGATTGCTCTACCTGAACATAAGAGGAGGAAAATTGGGTATAAGACCATTGATTTAATTTTTGTGGGATATGCTTCTAATAGTACTGTTTGTAAATTTATGGTTAAGGAAGAGGGATCTAACATTTATGGATCAATTATAGAGTCAAGAGATGCAATGTCCTTTAAGGATATATATTTCCTATAAAAGTGAGTGTGCAAGCTCCGAGAGAATCTGTCCCTAGTTATTCTACTAATGATAACTAAACGGAAGAGGAAATTATTAAACAGTGGAGAAGCAAAAGAGCTAGAGTACCCACCAGTTTTGGTTCTAACTTTTTTACTTCCTTTGTAGTGGAAAAAATTAAGGATAGAGATGACAATTTTGTGGTGACTTTTATTATTAAGGAAGATCCCAAAACTTGTGAGGAAACAATAAGATCAGTGGATGCTACCTTTCGGAAGGAAGTTATAGATAGTGAGTTAGAGTTAATCATGTCTAATAAAACTTTGGTTTTAGTTGATCTACCTCAAGAAAGTAAGCTTTTCGAGTGTAAGTGGATTTTCAAAAAGAAATTGAAACCTGAAGGAACCATTAAGAAGTTCAAGACAAGAGTTGTGATTAAAGGCTTTAAACAAAAGGAAGGATTGGATTTTTTTTATATACTTACTATCCTGTTACTAAAATTGCATCAATAAGGATGATGTTTTCTATTGCCTCAGTATTTAAGCTTCATGTGCACCAAATGGATGTTAAGATAGCTTTCTTGAATGGTGATCTAGATGAGGAAATTTATGTGGTCCAGTCCGAGGGTTCGAGAGTATCTAGTTAGGGGCAAAAGATGTGTAAGTTGGTTAAGTCTTTGTATGAACTTAAACAAACTCCCAAATAATGGCATGAGAAATTTGTAAGTGAGATATTCAAAAATGGTTTCACCTTTTGTGATGTTGATTCTTGCATTTATGTGAAATATGATGCCAATGATTGTGTGATCATCACTCTTTATGTTGATGATATGCTTATTTTTGGTACTAGCTTATCTATCATTGATACTACTAAGAGTTTGGTAAAGTCTGTGGACTTTATTTTAGGAATCAAAGTTGATAGGACTGACTCTGGTTTTAGGTTGAATCAAACTCAATATATTGAGAAATGTTTGAAGAATTTTGGTTACTATGATGTTGAACCAGTTAAAACTCTCTATGATGCTGGTGTTGCTTTAAAGAAAAATCTTGGTGATAGTGTAAACCAAGTTGAGTGTGCTAAAATTCTTGATAGTGTGATGTTCTTAATGAGCTATTCTCATCCTGATATTTCATACTATCTGAGTAGACTTAGTAGGTATACTTATAATCCTATCCAAAAGCATTGGAATTCACTGATTCGTTTTGTTGAGATATTTGAAGGGTATGATGTATTATGGGTTATCTTTTAGTGGTCATCCTCCTACATGGGAGGGATATTTTGATGCTAATTGGGTTACAGAGAGTGATGATATACATTTTACTGGTGCTTATATTTTTACCTTCGCAGGAGCTACAGTATCTTGGAAATCATCCAAACAAACATATATTGCGAGACCAACAATGAAGACTGAATTTATGGCTTTAGAGTTGGCAGGACGAGAAACTGAGTGGCTAAGGAATCTCTTAGCAGATATCCCACTTTGGGAAAAAATCAATTCCTTTTGTGTTCCTTCATTATGATTTGCAAGTTGCCATCCATATTGCCAAGAACAAGGCATATAATGGCAAAAGTAGACATATCAGATTGAGACATAAAATTATATGTAATTTGATTAGATATGATGTAATCTCTCTAGACTATGTTAAGTCAGAGAGAAACTTAGTGGATCCATTTACAAAAGCTTTAAGCAGAAAACTAGTTTCAAAACATGATAAAGGGATGAGGTTGAGCCCAATTGTGTAGTAAGCTTGTGATAGACACCCGTCTTGGGAAACCAAATTCTATAGGTCAAACGAAGTTATATGGTGACTAATTACTTATACTTTGTTTATGGAATAACACAGAGATGCATTCAGTTGTTGAATTGTTTCCCTAGCATGACTTTACTGCATTTGATGAGGTTGGACGGTTTAATCCTTAATGAGTTCTATAGCCCAGGTTTGGGTGGTTTGAGCAGTACACACTTGATCGACCCACCTATATGATTGTGGGGGACTAGCCACACTCTTATGAGAGCATTTGAGCTATCTCTCTAGAGTGATCATAAGACCAGGGCATTTTGAGGCTGTTTATTTCTCTAACAGGTTCTGTCTCCGATTTTCTTAGAGAATAGGTTCAAGACTTAGTTTACTTGGTTGTTTACCTATTTTTATCCTAAATTGTTACAGTTTATTTCCCAATTTTTTGACCAAGTGGGGGATTGTTGGTTTTATTGGTCCAAAGTCTCTATGATTTCTCAATTTTATAGCGCAAATGTCATAACATTTTTAGCATTATGACCTAAGCATTCATCTTATTAACTCTTTTTATTGTCTCCTAATAAAGCTCATCTTATTTACTCTCTTTATTGCCTCTTAGGAACGTTCATATTGTCTTTGCCTATATATAGTTTGTCCATCTCATTTACTGATATATATGTATTCACCTCTATAATATACAAGCCCATTAAACAAAACTCCTTTCTTTTATATACAAGCTCATCAAACATAGCTCTTTTCTTTTCGTTCTTCAGTTTTCTTTACTCTCAAAGGTAGTTCCTATTTTACCCTTTAGAGTGCACCGAAGTTGGTGGAGGAGGGGACATTAACCCTGGGGTCGGATTTCATTATCTTGCTGTACCGTAAAAAGGGAATTTATGACTTAAAGCAATGATTTTTCATGACGTCTTTTATTCAGATAAGCCGTCCCAATTTTAATTTGGTGCCATTTCATTATTTCGCTAACATTATGTGCGAGAAGGACCTAGAAACCAAAAACCACCTTTTTTTTACTATATAATTTCTCAAATGAACTTTGTGCTATGATTAAAATTAAGTGTCTATGGAATTTTAAAAGTAACTCCTTTACAGACGATTAAATGGCTGGTTTTACAGTCTGACCTCTCCAATTCCATCATTGACTTAATCTCTCTAGCTAATTGTATCAAGGAAATCTGGAAAGAGAGAAATTTCTGACGAAATAGAAACAAACAGAGAATAAGATGGAAGTACAAATTCTCTAGTTATAAAACTTAGAGAACAACTAATGGTCTCAAATGTTCTTAATGTTAGTAGCAGTCGAGAAATCACTGCAAGAAATTGTATTTATAGTGATAGCAAAATTTGTCACTAAATCCAGTAATATTAGTCATTATTATTCATAGTGTCCAATATTTGAAGTCGTCACCTCCCGTCACAAATACCTCTGTCACTACTAAAATAATGACTAATTTAAGAAATAGTCACAATTATGCAACACTTTTGTGACACAAATACTTACACTAAAACTTGTGAAATGTGTGACAAAATTATTAGGTCATAAAAATGTTACATATTTATGACAAGTTTATCATCACAAATAATAAGAAGTAGTTACGAATAAATCATAAAAGTACTTCATTTTATTGTGACAAAATTTCTAACACTAAAACCTATCAAATATGTGACAAAACTATATGGTCACAACAACTGTACTTATTTATGACAAATTTGTCGACACAAATAATATATAGTTGTGACGAATAAAGTTGTAACAGTACTTCATTATATTGTGACAAAAGTGTCGACACTAAAACCTATGAAATGTGTGACAACACTATATGGTCACAACAACTTTACATATTTATGACAAGTTTTTCGACACAAATAATATAAAGTAGTGACAAATAAAGTCATAACAGTACTTCATTTTATTGTTACAACATTATCGCCACTAAAATAATTATAAATAGTGACAAAATATTTGTCACTAATAATTTTTTTGTCAATGTCAATTACTTCTTGGTCATTATTATTTTAATTAAAAAAGTGTCAACATCATTTCGTCACAAAAATAAAAATTGGTTCTTACAAAAAGTATTGTCACTAATGTGTTTATTATTATCACAAATAAAACTATCAATTCATCAACAGAATTACATTAGCTGTAAAAGAAATTTGCATCAGTGGCTATATTGTCTAATAGATTTCGTCACAAGTATGAAAGTTATATGTTACAATAATGATGTCACTAAATAAAGAATATATGTTACAATAAATTTATCACTAATGTATTCGCGTTTATCGCAAATAATATAATTACTTAATCGATAAATTTTTTTGCATTGGTGGTCATAAAATAGAAGTTGTCACTAATGATACAGCTTTTTAATGCTAAGATATTATCAGACAAGCAAATAAAAATTATTAGTATATATAAAATTTATAAAAATCACTAAAATGTACAAAATTCTAATTTTCAATATATAAAATCTGAAATTTTAATATCCAAGAAAATTATTTATTACAATTATCTCAAACTACTACGTACTAATTTAAGCTAAAACTCTTAAGGTAAAATTTCCTGGTTTTTCTTCAGGATGAAATTTATTGTTGATTTGTTTCCTACAAAATAAATAAAATAAAATAAGTTAATTAGTTTATAAAATATTAAGCTATAAATTTAGTACTAACATTTTATAATAATATAATGATAA
>JAOQML010163909.1:0-13188 GCA_027568935.1 Erythroxylum urbanii
ACCCCCAAAGACATTATAATTAATACCTAATCGCAACAAAAATAATCAAAATAAACCTCAAAAAGAATTTAGCACAACCTTGTTAGTAAGAAAAGAATCGGGGTCCAACAATTTTCACCTTTTTCTTCTTCGTTTAAATTTTCTAGCCTTCTAGGTAAAAGTGAAGGGTTAGTCCAAAAAATAATTACAGACTCAGTACTTACCTCTGAGCCAAATGATGTATCATATTCTGCTTCAAGATTCCCTTCAACTTCTTTGACACAAGCAATTTGTTGAGTGTTGTTCTAGAAATTCTCATGCTCCTCATCACTTTGTAAAGTTTCCGGATTAACGTTCATTAGGTATACCTAGGGTTGTTATGGCCACTCCTCTTCAATTTGTGATTCTAGGTAGTCGATCCTCACTACCATTTCACCCATTTAGCTTGCCATGTTCTAGTTTCTAGATGTTATATGCCTCATTTCCTGCTGGAACTGTTGCAACTGCTGTTGTAGGCTCTGTTGAAATTAAAGATTATTAGCAATCATAACATTCATCAATTCTTTGAGAGATGTACTTGAGTTTTGACAAGAAGCTTCTATTCTATACGGGAATTGCTGTGTGTCCTACAAACTATCATCGAAGTAATTCTGATGATTATCCCGTCAATAACAAAAGTTAGGTTGATCAGTCCAAACATTATTATAGGATTGAGAATATGAGTTATAAAAGAAATTTTTTCCAGCCATGAATTTTTTTTCACAAACACGAAATATAAAATTGAAAGGGTTATGAAATAACTGAAAAGAAATCAATTACGAACAAATATATACAAAACACCAATTAAAATCACAAACAAAAACTAAAACACCGTACTCCCCAGCAACTGTGCCAAAATTGACTGCGTATCATAAAGGTAGTCAAAATAAAATAACTAGACTACTGATAGTAGTCAATTGTATGATATTTTAGGGTTTAATTTTGTTATGTATGTTGTGTGAATTTGAGTGTTGAGTATGCATTTCGGGTTCAATTATGTTAGTTTGAGTGTTTTAGTGTTTTTTTTATGGGTTATATTAAGTTTTTGAGCTTAAATGTTATATTTTTGAGGTGTCGGGATGTGTTTGTTAGTGTTTCAGGGTAAACGGTAAAGAACAGAAAAGATTCGAGGAGTTTTAGGCAAAGCCATAGGCCACGATCGTGCATAGCAGGTCCACGATCGTGACAAACAAGGAAGAGCCACAGCAGCCAGGGCATGATCGTGCACATGAGGGCACAATCGTGACAGAGAGCGTACATCTAGGCCACAATTGTGCACTTGAGGCCACGGTCGTGACAGAAAGGTAAAGGAGCTGGCCATGATCATTGCAGGTAGGGCCACGATTGTGGCCTACATCGGGCTGATAGAAAAACTTAAGTTTTACAAGATTTTTTAGACCGTTTCAACCCGAATTTGACCTAAAGCCTCAAAAGTTTAAATAGAACATTAGAAGTCAAAGGTAACAATGTGGAGAGTCTGAAAGAGAGAGCACTGACGCATCCCAATTTTGAAAAAACCTAAAGAGAAATCGAGCGATTGAGGAAGGAGACAAAGGAAGAGAGACACGGAGAAGAGCTTGACACAATGTACTTCCTGGAACAAGTCGTTTCCCACTGTCGTCGTCCCCCCAACTCCATTCCTAACGTATTTTCCATTTATTTCAGTTTTATTTATGTATAGAATTGAAATAGGTGTCGAGAATATATTGTGCTGAATGTTAAGTTATGTTTATACTCACCTTTGGATCTTGATTTTTAAGATTAACAAAATTATGATTGATTAGGTTTTTGTTGATTTATTTGTGATTTAATTGTTGTTTTTAATAACTTGGCAATAGACTGAGAGGGTGAGTCAAGTGAAAATAATCAATTTGGGCTAACGAGAGTTAATTGAATTGCTAGATAAAGGATTAAATCAAACCAGTAGAATCGTGTAATGAAAGATCGAGCATAGGTTCCCAGTAGGTTAGTAGAAAAATTTAGAACTACTTTAAGTTTTAAACCAATTGCGGATCGAGAGATTGCAATTTTCGAAACTTAAATCAGGGATTATCAACTAGGGTTAAAAATTATAACTTGAGAAAGAGTAATTCATGCTAAGACTGTCTAGACCTATTAAATCGATAATTTCACAATTAATTAGGTTTTCATTAATTTCGTATCAAAATCCCCTTTCTCTCACTCGGTAATTTTTAAGTAAGGTTTGGATTGGTTTGTGTGATTTGTTTCTTAATTAGATATCTGCAACTCAATTCTTGAATTAATTATTGGTTTATTTATTTTCTGTATTAGTTTACTTAATTTGAATTATTACAATTTTAGTACGACCTTAGATTTTAGGACTATATTAGGCTTCCTCGTGGGATCGATATCTTAGGTACTACATGAACAAACTGTGCGCTTGTGAAATTTACCAAGTTTATAAATAGTAAAACTTAGCTCGTGTAACCTTGCGATCAAGTTTTTGGCACTATTATCGGGGAAGACAATTTAGTCCTTTAGTTTAAGGTGTTAGAATAGTTTATAATTTTTATTTTTATTACGTTCATTTAACTCAGGAATCGTGCTCTTACTAAACACAAGAGTCACGAGGGGTTTGAGTTGTGCAGCTGAGACATTAGATTTAGACATTACGCAGCTAGACAAGAAACTTAAGTAAGTCTACATTCCAAAATCTAAGCCTGCTGCGCCTTCTGTAAACATTAAGGACCCGTCAACGGCTATTACAGGGCCTTCAGTGGCTGTTCCAGAGCCTATGGCTGCACTGGAGATGCCTGACCTAGTTTTGGTAAATTCTGTTATAGCTTCTACTGACGTTTCTTTAATTGTTACCCTCTAAATGTGCTTTCAGATCTTGTTGTCATCCCAGTTTTTGATGTCGCCCCTATTGTGTGTCCCTCGTTTGCGTTAGCCAATTTAAATGTTTCTGACCCTACTACTATAACTACAATTATTACTATTGCAGCTGATGATGAGTCTATTGAAGAAATACAGGTAGAAACTCCACCAGCTCCGAACATCCCACTATTTCAGGAATTTTCAGTTTGAGTCTCTAAGACAGTTAGTACAGTGTTGGATATCTTCGACTGAGCAGCCTATGTTGGTTGAGCCTGCTGAAAACTCCTCTCGAGAATCTATTTTCCAAAGCCTATGGACCTTTGGTATGGAATTGCAGCAATTATATTCTACTTCTTTTAATGATTCCTAGCAAGCTTATGTAGAGGATTCTGCTCTCTTTGCTGCATTAGTGCCTCCAAAATTACCACGGAAGCGGGAACGCCTATGGAAAACTTTTTTTGATCAACCCTATGGTTACTAGATTTCTTCCGTGCCATTATCTTAATGATAGCCTCTTTTATATGGAATGCTCATGGAGTTGGAAATAAAGCTATAGTTCATCATCTCAAGAAGTTATGTCGTGAGTTATCTTTGTCTTTTTGAGTTATCTTGGAGCCCTTTCTTAATTCCTTTAAGGTCGATGATTTGTGTATAGCCTTAGTTTTTGATGGTTTCTTAGTCTCAGAGTCGAATAAAATTTGGTGCTTCTATTGCCATAGTGTTACAGCACATTTAGTGCATCCAACTTCACAACTTTTCCATTTGGAGTTGAGTCATTCTATATTGCCCACTTCATTATTTTTTACAAGTGTCTATACCAAGAGCTCACAAGCTGAACAAGTTGTTTTATGGGATGACATTATTCAATTGCAATAAGCTTATGACTCTAAGCCATAGGCAATTGGGGGTGATTTTAATGTAATTGCATCTTTGGATGAACACTCGAGCCCGGTAGCTCCTGATCTTGGTGCGATGACTGATTTTACTGCCTTCCTTAGTCAGAGTGACTTATGTGATTTGCCACAATAGGGGGAACCTATACTTAGACTGGGGTCTAAAGTCGGGGTTGAGTTCGGAAGCTTTGGATAATCTTATTCACTCCCACTTGGCTTACCATATTTTCAAACTATTCTATTGAATTGCTTGGAAGTCTCACTTCAGACCATAATCCACTACTTCTCCAGTCTACTACTTCTATGTTTGCACTAAAGAGATTCTGTTTTCAGCAAATGTGGTTATGATGCCGTGATTTTTTAGATGTTTTTTTGGACTAGTTGGAATGCACCAATGGAGGGTTCTGGGATGTTTCTTTTTGCTTCAAAACTAAAAGGGCTTAAGTCTGCATTAAGTGTATGGAATAAGGAGGTCTTTGGGAATGTTTTCGCCAATGTCTGTCAAGTGGAGCCCAATCTAAAACTCTTAAAGCATCAAAATGATGTGTCTCAATTACCCTCTGATTTAGTGGCCTTTAATTAGGCTCAACCTGATTGGTTGCGAGCCTTGGCTAAGGAGGAAAACTTTTGAAAGCAGAAGGCTAGCATGAAGTGGTTGTAAGAGGGTGATAAGAATATCCAATTCTTTCACTCGGTTGTGATTGCAAATTGTGCTCGGTTAACTTTTTTGAAAATCAAAGATGGGAGTGATGTTTGGTTAGATGATGAGGATGCCATTCGTGCTTATACGGTAGATTTTTATTAGCCTTTACTAAAAACTGAAGGGACAGATAAATAAGTCAATATTGATCAATTCCTGTCATACATCCCTTTCTTAGTTTCATCAGATCAAAATGCCTAACTTCTGTGGCCTGTGGGATTAGAGGAGTTGCATAAGGCGGTTTTTCATATGGAGTTAGACAGTGCTCTGGGAACTAATGGGTTTTTTAAGAAATTCTTTCAAAGTTTTTGGGACATAATTGCAAAGGACTTACACTATGCAGTAATGGAGTTTTTTGCTAGGGTTCTTGTCCTAAGTAGTATTGAAAGTACCTTAATTGTTCTTATTTCGAAGAAGTCGAATCCCCAATCTTTCTCGGACTATCGCCGATCAGCTTATGTACCTTTCTTAACAAAATTATAACTCACATCTTATGCAACAGGCTAAAGATTTTATTGGTTACTTTGATTTCGTATCCTCATTCAGCTTTTGTACCTAGCAAGGACATTAGTGACAATGTGTTAATGGCTCAGGAAATAGTCTAGTAGCTTAATAGGAAAACTCATGGTCATAACCTTATTTTTAAGGTCGATATGCTAAAAGCAATTAATAGGGTTTCTTGGGGCTTTTTGAGATAATTACTGTTAAAGTTTGGGTTTTATTGGCGGATGGTAGATTTAGTGATGGGTAATTTTTCGGTTAACTGGTTCTCCGTTTTGACTAATAGTGTTTCAACCAGGTTTTTTAGGCATCCAAGGGGTTAAAGCATGGGAATCCTTTATCCCCATATCTTTTTATCCTAACTGCTGAAGCTTTAAGTCAAGGGCTTGATGATTTGTTACAAACTCGACAGTTGGCAGCTATTGCTTTATTGCGCAATGCTACCCCAGTGAATCATTTTTGCTTTATGGATGATCTAATTGTTTTCATTAGAGCCAGCGTCAATTAGTTTGAAAATTTTTTTCGTTTTTGGAGCAATATTGATAGTTGTCATTTGCATTGTGTTATAGGGTTTAATTTGTTAAATATTTAGTGTTAAATTGAGTGTTCAGTGTGTGTTTATGTGTTAATTGTGTTAGTTTATGTGTTTAGTGTTTTTATGGGTTTGTATGAGTGTTTGAGCTTAATTGTTATATTTTTGAGATACCTGGATGGGTTTGTTAATGTTTTAGGGTAAGCGGTGAAGAATGGAGAAGATTTGAAGAGTTTTCGAGCTAAAGGCATAGCCCACAATCGTGGCACAGCAGACTATGGTCATGACATATAAGGAAGAGCCAGAGCAGCCAGGCCATGATCATGCATATGGAGGCATGATCATGACAGAAAGTTTCTATTTAGGCTATGATTGTGCACATCAGGCCACGATCACGATTGTGAAAGAAAGTTTTAGGCGTTGGCCACGATCATGGCCTGGGCTGGGCTGAAATAAAAACTCAAATTTTGTAAGAATTTTAAGACCGTTTCGACCTTGGCTTTGACTTAGAGTGCCCAAAGTATAAATATAACATTATAAGACAAATGCAGCAGCCTAGAGAGTCGTTCAAGATAGCCATCACATCAGCCAATTCTAAGAGAAAACCTAGAGTGAAATCGAGAGATTGAGGAAGGACACGAAGGAAGAGAGACACAGAGATGAAGCTAGAAGCAACATGCTTCCCAGAATAAACGGTTTCCCGCTGTCGCGGACTCTGCAATTCCATTCCCGACAATATTTTCCATTTATTCAATTTTATTGATGTATGAAATTGCAATATTTGTTGAGAATAGGATGTGTTGAATGTTGAGTTTTGTTTATACTCACCTTTGGGTTTTAATTATTGAGATTAATAAAGCTTAATTGATTGTGTTATTGTTGGTTTAATTGTGATTCAATTTCTGTTCATAATAATTCGGCAATAAACTGAGAGGATGAGCCAAGTAAAAATAATCAATTTGGGATAACAAGAGTTAAGTAAATTAATACATAAGAATTGGATCAAACCGGCAGAATAATGTAACGAGAGATCGAGTATAGGTTCTTGGTAGGTTAATAGATAATTTTAAAACTATTTTTATGTTACGGGTAATTGTGAGTTGAGTTATCGCAATTTAATAATTTACTTTAGGAATCATTAGTTATGGTGAAGGATTATAACTAGAGAAAGAGTAATCCACCCTAGATTTTCATTAGCTTCGGATTAAAATCCCCTTTCTCTCACTTAATAGTTTCTAAGTTGATTTTCGGATTGGGTTGTGTGATTTTGCTATTTTGTTGTTATCTCTGCATTTTTAATTCGTCGACTAGCTGGTTCTTTGCTTCGACTAATGATGTTTCAATTGGGTTTTTCTAGGCATCCAGGGGATTAAAGTAGGGGTATCCTTTATCCTCGTATCTTTTTATCCTAGCTACTGAAGCTTTAAGTTGAGGGCTTGATGGTTTGTTGCAAACTCACATTTGGCAGCTTTTTCTTTGCCACACAATGCAACCCCAATGAAACATCTTTCTTTGTGGATGATCTGATTGTTTTCACTAGAGCCAATCATCAATCAGTTTCGAAATTGTTTTCTTTTTTGGAGCAATATGAAAGGGCTACTGGTAAACAGATTATCAATCATAAAAGTGCTTTTATGGCTTTTAAATTTTGTCCTCAATCTCAAGTTCGATTGGTGTTGCATCTTTCGAGCATTAAGGCCGGTACACTCCCCTTGCAATATCTGGGCAACTCTTTATTTCACGGTAGACAAAAAGTGATTTACTTTCATCATTTGGTTGATAAGGTTTCTTGCATATTGCAAGGATGGCAGGGCCGCTTGCTTTCTCCTAAGGCTGCCTCATCCTAGTTCGATATGTGTTAATAGCAATCCCAATTTACACCCTTTCATCAATGGCACCAACGAAATCAGTCCTGCGTCAAGTGGAGAGGTTATGTTCGTATTTCCTATGGTCAAGGGATGATTCGAATGCTCAACGAGTTTGACAATTTCGGGATTGCCTTACCTATCCTACATTAGAAAATGGTCTTAGGTTATGAAGTTTAGAGGATGTTTTGCAAGCATTTTCTTGTAAGATTTAGTGGAAATGGCAGATTGGAAGGGGTTTATAGGCGCGATATCTTCGTGAAGTGACTTAGGCAAACTCAATAGTTTAGCCTAACCTAGTAGATGTGGATGGTATAATGCTTGCAAATGTCACGACTAAGGTCTATGATGGATCTTCCTCATTCCATTTCGATGCTTGGAGTGGCCACAGACCACTATTTGAAGTTTTGGATGAAACATTTAATGATTCCTTAAGGAGTCTTGCTTCAAAGGATATTTATGTTAATGGGGCATCGAACTTGCTCGCTTTGTAGGAACTGCTTTCTCCAGAGGTTTTGCATTATATAACTGGTTTCCAATTTACCTTCAATGATCATCTTGATGAGGTCATTTTGCCAATGCTTGCTAGTAATATTACAATTAAATTAGCGTTCCATCTTATTTTCAAGAAGCAGTCATCATATGAGTTATTGCATTTCGTATGGCACTCTTCCATTCCAGTAAAAGTATCTCTCTTTTGTTGTCATCTCTTAAATAATCTTTTCCCTTTTCTGGACATTCTAATGGATTTTGATTTTCATTTACCATCGAAATGTCCTTGATGTCTCTTTGTTAATTATATTGATCGTTTCTTCTTACATTGTGCTTTTGCTTGTAATGTCTGGGACCATATTCTGCACTGGTTCGTTGAACTATACTTGGATGGTGGCACTTTTGATCTATTTCGACGTTGTTGGATCTCATCTTTTACAGCATAGGTAGCCCATCAGATTTGTGGTCTCCTTTCGCTCGTAATACCTTGGTCTTTATGGCACTTGAAAAATAAAATCTTATGTGATAATACTACTCCTACAGTAGGTTGGGTTACTAATGCTATTTGTACAATGCTCATTGTAATTACAGACATTCGTCCAATTCGGTCCTTTAAGTCAGACTTATCTTCCTTGGGGAAAATGTTTCTTTCATATCAAAAATTGCAATAGTCCATACTGTTGGTTTGTTGGCGCCCTTCTTACCTGTGAGTCTTAAAGCCTAATGTTGATGGATCGACCCGGGGAGCCCTGAGAGATTCAGGTAAGGGAGTTGTGATTCACACCTCACAAGGGAATGTTGTTTGGGTAGCAACATTCTTTTTTGGGGTCAAAACCAATTTTGAGGCTAAGGTCTAGGCATTGCTCAAAGGTTTGGAGTATTACTATTCCCAAAATTTTCATTCAGTAGATATGTAGAGCGATGCCCAGGTGCTAGTACATTTGGTGCATAATCAGTTAGATGGCCTTTGGAGAAGTCGAGAACATTTATGCTAAATCTTGGCAATTTTTCGATCACCAGGACATAGGTTCTCACATGCATATAATGAAACAAATATGGTAGCTGATTGGTTGGTTAAGCTTGCTACTCATTCTAGGGATTCTCATGAATTTGAAGCTGCTACAGGTCCTGTGCAACTCAGAGGTATTCTTAAGCTTGATCAGTTACAAATTCCTAGGCTTAGAGTTCAAACTAAGTAGATTGGAAACTTTGTACTGGATTAGATCTTGGGAGGTAAGGTTTACTATCCCCTCCTATGTATTTGTTTTCCATTTATTAATAGATGGGTATATATACCCCACTAGTCATTAAAAAGATGGTGATCTATATTATTTGATTTTAAAATTATGAATGTAATACAGAAGAATTTTGCGTAAACTTGTACAATTTGACTAAGTAAATCATTTATTATTTCTCTCGTTTTCCAATAATGTCAATAATTTTTAAAGATGTTACAATGTGCAAGTTTTCCATATATAAAGATTTATCATTAGTTAAAAAGTAAAACAAGCTCTCACCTTTTACTACCTCCTTTTTATCTAGATCTATTTCCTTTCCATTTTTAACCTCATAACTTTGTTTCTCCTTTTCCATGCATTGCTTTGACAAATTTTTATCATTAGAGAAAATATACTTTGTGCCCTCTCACCTCTAAAAACCTTACCACAATAAACATCACTAATTCCGTGCTCCCCTGTAATGTCCAAACCTCAAATCCTGGCTTGTTTTTCCTACTTTGCCTCATCTTGAACTGGTTGATATCAAGATATTTGTTGTGGAGACATATTTAGGGTAGCTAATACTAAAAGGGTTTGGAACAAGGTTTCTTGTAATCCCCTAACTTTTGGTAGATATGCCTTAAATCTTCGTCTTATTATTCATGGGTATTTTTGGTACTTTCAGTATTTTGTATTGGAGTAATAGATAAACTCTATTTGTTTTAAGGTTCTGTATGGATGAAAAACCCTAGCTGTACTCTTCTTCTAATTCTTCCCTTTCTGAAAGTGAATTTGTGATCTACCATTAGCGGTGGACATATCCTTAATCAATTACGGTGAACCACGTAAATCTCTGTGTTTTGCGATTGATTGTTTTGTTTCCCTTTTTTCTTTTTCTTTCTTGATTTTTTGTAAAAAACTGGTATCAGAGCTTTTTGTTTAGTCTAAATCTATTAACCAAGCTTAGAGATGTCATAACACAGCATTAAGAATGATAAATTTACTGGGAAGAACAATTTTAGTCAACGGTGTATTAAGATATGTGCTCGATTGAAGCAGCAGTCGATCTAGACACCACTTTCATGAAAGACGCTAGAATTAATAGATGAGTTCATTTTTTTTGGACAAAAAGAGAAGGCATATTCAACCATTTTGTTATGTAAGGTGGATGAGATAATTTGTGAAGTTGTGAATGAAGTTACTGTAGTAGGTCTATAGACGAAGTTGGAAAGCCTACATATGTAGAAATCCTTAACTAACAAGTTGCTATTAAAGCAACATTTTTTTGGTCTTCGTATGAAGGAAAGTGTGCCTCTGAAAGAACATTTGGAAGAATTAAACTCTATTTTAATGGATCTTTATATTGTAGATGTTAAAATAGACAACAAAGATGTTGCCCAAATTTTGTTAGTCTCTCTACCTCCGTCATATGAAAATTTTGTGAATTCTTTTATTACTGGAAAAGATACTATCAGTTTAGAAGAATTCAGTTCCAGTCTTCATACCTAAGAGCTTAGGAATAAGGCATTTGGAAATACTGGAGAAAGTTCTGCAACTAGATTGGTGGTTGTAAATTTTGAAAATCACAAGGACATCCTGAGAAGGGAAAAGGAAAGTAGAAAGGCAAAGGAAGGTCTAAGTCTAAATATCAAGATTCGACTGTAAATCTAGGAGACATCTGTGATTACTGAAAAGGACAAGGTCATTAGAAAAATGAATGTACAAAGAAGAGTAAAGCAAAAACTCAACATGCTACTATTGTTCAAGATGATTCTGTGTTAGAAGAAAATATGGTTCTTTTAGTGATTGATCAATCAGATTCAGAGAATAATTAGGATCTAGATTTAGGGTGATCTTATCATATGTGCCCACATCGAGATTGGTTCATAGCCTATAAGGAAAAGGATGGTGGAAGCGTCTTAATAGAAAACCACACATCTTCCAAGATAATAGGAATTGGTTTAATCAAGATCAGATTGCATGACGGTACAATTAGAACTTTAGATGATGTTCAACATGTGCTAGAATTAAAAAAGAACTTGATTTCTTTAGGAGTTTTAGACTCAAAAGGTTTCAAGTATAGTTATGAAAGTGGAGTACTTCGAATTACCAAAGGTGCATTGGTAGTAATGAAGGGAGTCAAATATGGTACCTTGTATACTTTACAAGGAACACAAATGACAGGTTCAGTTGTAATAGCTTCTCTTTCAGAGTAATCAAAATCAGATCAGACTAACTTATGGCATATGTGACTGGGGCATATGAGTGACAAAGGAATGACTGTTCTACGCAAACGAGGCCTACTTGAGGGACATACGACATCTAATTTTGGGTTCTGTGAGCATTGTGCTTTTAGGAAGCAATGCCGAGTTCATTTTAAGGAGATCATTCATAGGACAAAGGTAACATTAGATTACATTTATGCTGATTATTGGGGTCCTTCTCGCATTTCATTTTTAGGTGGAATGAGATATTTTTTATCCGTGATCGATGACAATTGTAGGATGATGTGGATATTCATGTTGAAGCATAAAGAGAGGTTTCCAAAACTTTCAAGAAATAGAAGACTCTGGTAGAGAATCAGACAAAGAAGAAGATAAAATGTCTTTGCACAGATAACGACTCAAAGTTTTGTTCAAGTGAATTTGATGAATTTTGTAAGGATAAAGGCATTGGTAGACACCACACAATTAGAGAAACTCTAAAACAAAATGGATTAATAAAAAGGATGAACATAAGATTATTAAAGAGAGCTCAATGCATGCCTTTAATGCTAGATTGACAAGAAAGTTTTGAATTAAGGCTATTAACACTACTTGTTACTTAGTGAATCGTTCTATAGTAACTGTTATAGACTGCAAAACCCCTTTAGAGGTATGGTTTAGAAAACCGTTGATTATTCTATTTTGAAAGTTTGTAGTTGTCCTACTTACTATTATGATAGTGAAGGTAAACTAAAATCAAGGTCAAAAAAGGGAATATTTATGGATCATGGCATTGGGGTTAAAGGTTACAGAATCTGATCTCCATCTAAGTGTAGAATTATTATGATTAGAAATGTAATTTTTGATAAAAATTCTATGCTTCGCCGGTTGTTAAGTCTATTGTTGTTAGTTGGAAGGCTACTTTATAACCTTCAGTTTCCTTATCTTCTACAGGATCAGAATATATGGCTTTAATAGAACCAACTAAAGAAGTATCTAGTTGAAGGGCTTAATCAATGATCGTGGGCTATATTAGGACCAAGCTATAGTATTTTGTGATAGTTTAAATCCTATATGTTTAGATAAAGATCAAATGAATGATGACCAAGCTATCACATTGATGTTAGATACATTTCATCTATTCAAAAAAGAGAATCAAGATGAAGAAGGTTAGCACTGAACACGATCCAGCATTTATGTTTACCAAACTAGTTCATAATAGCAAGTTTAGGCACTGTTTAGATTTTTTGAATGTTAATAGTTTCAAATAGTCCTAAGATGGGGCCAGCAATGATAGAGTTTGAGAAGTTATTTTTAAATATGGGAGAAGATTCAATGTAAGGTGGAGATTTGCTAGAAATGTCTTGAATCTTCAACTTATTATTTAGGGGTATTTTTGGTATTTTTGTATTTTGTATTGGAGTAATATTTTGTTTTTAAATTTGCTTTAAAGGATAAAGCAAATACGGTGATTGAACAAGGTTCTTTGCACATCCAAGGCATGCCTTTCATGATTTAAAAATGAACGCAAGGCCTCTTCCTGGATGAAATTAGACTAAACTTCACTCTAATATAGGCTATTATCCATCGATTTCCTCTTAAATACTAGTTATAAAAAAGGATAAGCTACATTGGTAGCTCCATAGGATGCATCCTAAGTTTGGATGAAGATATGACAAATTACAGAAGAAAAAGTTTTTCCCGAGTTTGTATTGAAGATATGCTTAGGAAGGAGCTCCTTAAGGTTATCTAGATTTAAAAGCTAGCTGAAGATGATAACCTTACAGACAATGATGATGTTAGACATGTCTCCTATCCTTAGAGATCTACTGTAACATCCCCTCACTTATAGGAAAGGGTAAATTGGTCTTTTTGAATGGGTTAGCATAATTGGAAGTGTTTCTGACATATACATGCATTCATATATG
>JAOQML010163918.1:0-13187 GCA_027568935.1 Erythroxylum urbanii
CCAATTTTCCAATGGCTCAATTCAAAAATTCTTAATTTCATATGCCTAAGTTTCCAGTGCCATTGGACAGTCAATTTTACTACCGGATGACCCCTATTCTGTCACTTAGCAATTTTCTGGGTCCGGAAACAATTTCGAAAAATTCCCGAAAAATTCCTATAATTAACTAAAAATGGAAAAACCCTAATGGACCTCTCCAATACCAATTATCAATCACACAAAGCACTTTTCTATAAAACACACAATTATTCACAATTAAACCGGGAAAATGTCATGAATGCATGTACAAACATTTACATGTGCAAAAAATTCACTATTGGCTATTCATGTGCATATATGAATGCATGAATATGTCAAAACACTTTAATTAATCCTAACCTATTCCAAAATGACCAAAATACCCTTCCCATAAGTGAGGGGATGTTACACTTGAAGCCTACGACATCTTTGCGTTCATCCTTTGCTCGGGCAATAGTCTGATGTTACTCCTCTTGTATGATCATGGCATAAACTCTATTCAAAGTAGGCAAGGGATTCATGCTCAATATGTTAGAATGAGTGGTTCCAAACATGACATCATCAAAACCCATAAAAAAATGATAGATTTTCTCCTTCTCATGTTCTTGTGTAAGTTCCATTGCTGCTTCATATGTACACCGAGAACATGTGCATGTTGGGTTCTTTGTGTAGCTTATAGGTTCCTTCTATATTCCTTTCAACTCACCATAATATGTTGAAACTATCTGTCCTTCTTGTTTACAGGATGCAAGCTCGGTCTTCAATTGGCCAATTCTCATGTCGTTACTAATGGAAAAACATTCCCTCAAGTCTTCCCATAGGTTTTGGACAGTTTCCATATAGGAGATCGTAGATCGAAGAGGTGGATCAATAATATTAAAGACCTAAGCAATTAACATTGAATTCACCTCATATCAATCTTCAAGTTTCGGGGCTTCTTTAGAAGGTTTTGCAATCATCCTATCAATGAAACCCACTTTCTTCTTGGCCCTAAAGGAGTTTCTAACATCCTTAGTGTTACAAAGGTTTTCCTTTGGCACTGAACTTATCCGCAAGACGCGCCTACTCTTTTGCACGACAATCTTTCTTAGGTCCTTCTAAGCAAGACTCAGCCTTCCCACGTGATTATCGACCAACTATTGAGTTCTCGAACGCTTCACGAACCTCACAGTGTTTAACTCCCACACTAGTAAGAAAATTACGGAAGCACTAGAATAGTAAAGGCAACAACAAGAACAAGAAAGAGATACAGCTAAAAGCCAACTTTCATTACTTCCCTCAAAGTATACAAAGGAATACTCTCTCAATGTTTGTGTCTTACAACACTCTCCTCTTGATTCTGAGAGCAAGGCTCAAATGAGCTATTTATAGGCATCTTTAAATAACTAAGTTAGAATTCTAATAGAACTCTACTAGCTAAGATCACAATCTTATCCTATCTTATCCTTATCAGATTACATCAAACTAACCAATAGATGACATCCCCATCTAATTAGGACTCTATCTAATAGGATTAAGCAACATCACAATAACAATATAAAGATTACATTATCTAGGAATGACTGTCCATATCCACGAAGATCTCCTTTATCTTCAGATGATCCTTCGACATGATCTTTATCTCTTAAAGCTGATGTACATCCAGGGTGATCTTATTCGCCACATCATCCAAGATCTCCTCATCTCTATCCATTAATGATGAGTCAACTAATTCAATAGCACACTGGTTCGATTCAATGCTTACCCCTACCAACTACATTAGCCATCATCTATCCACTTGAGCACACACTAAGTCTTTAGTCCATTAAAAGCTTAGCTTAGTCAAGTCAGCTCGTACAAGGTCCGAAACTCTACCGAATTTCGCACCATGCTTGATCTACTTGCTAAGTAACCTTGGAACTCTTGCATATTTCCATTATATGTGTGATCTAACTAACCTTCCATTCGAAGTCTGTCTCAAGCCTTCTTTTGGTCTCACATCCAAATCTTGCATCTTGTCCACCAATGTGCACCAATGCATACCAACGCTTGATATTGCCTCTTCTTGTCCTTTCCTCCTCGTAAGTCTTTGCCTTGTTTTGTTGCTCCTCGTGTTGAACACTAGTCAAGGCTTGCCAATGCCTGCACGATTTCTCTATCTTGAACTTAGCCCATTTGTCATAGTTGTCGCCTTTTAGAACCACAGGTGTTATGTAGATTCCTAGGCTGTCAACAGCAGGTAGATAATATGGAGAGGTTGGATCAGTCATTGGTGTTTTGTTGCTTCCTGATCCATCGCTGTCTCCATTTTTGTGCTTTTTATCATCACCAACTAAGTCCTTAATCTATCCAGGTCTTGGCTTTGATACCATATAAGTCTTGTAAGGGAGATAATAACGTTTTACCTTTCATTATGCAAAAAAAGATGCATATATACAATTACAAACCTAAACTTCCTAAAACAATCAACTTCCTAAAAGGCAATACACTCCTAATATTACAATATTTACAGCTAATATCCACCTAATATCCACCAATACTATGCAACATTATTACTTGCGAAAAAGGTTTATATAAAAGAAAAATAATTTAAAATTTAAAGGTATAAATTTATTCTTAAAGTATTTATAAAAATTCAAATAGATTTTAATATTTTAACGTTTATCAATTAATTTTAACAATAACATTTATTGAAAAAATAACTTTTATTTAAGTTGAACTTAATAACGTGGTTAAAGTTAATAACTTTTTATAATAACATTTATATTATAAAAAGTTTAAAAGTGCATTAGTAAATTTATATTTAAATATAGTATGTTAATTTTTTTTTTGAAAATTTAAAGCTGATATTATATGGCCAAAGCTGAAAACTTATATACAATCCTTTAAAAGGAAATCAAAATAAATTATACAACCACAACTACTCTTCTAAAACTGTATATCTGATAATCACAAAAAACTAATTAGATCATCCATATCAATCTCAATTCCTGGATGATGTTGTCTTGCTTCCCTTTGGCTAACATAGTCTCTCTATTCAAGTTTACTATTGTCTCGGTAAGCTCATACTTCTGTTGCTCTTCATTCTTATAGATTCACCTATTCCTCTCCCCCATATGTAATAAATCGCCATCTGAAACAACATCTTAATAATGAGGCTATCTCTCTGGCCTGATTTGGAGTACCTTATGATATCGTTCAACATATCATTCCATTGAAAGGAAAAATTTGGGATTCTAATCATATTCAAAATTCTGCTCCACATCACTTTAGTATATTCACATTCAAAAAACAAGTGATTTCTACTCTCGTTTAAACAAAACGCAAAGGGGGTCAAAACTTGCAAACCATCGATCCTTCATTCTCAACTTATTCTTGATAGTTAACCATAAGAAAATAGCAGATTTAGGACTTAATACTTGCTGCCACACTAGATCAGCCCACAGAACTGCTTCCAAAGATTCCCTCTCTATGGTGTGAGCAGATTTGTTCATGAACACACCACTATTATGAGCAGCCCATAGTACCGTATCAGACCTATTACTGATTTGCAGTCTAGCAACATAGTTGTCAAGTAAGTGAAAAAATCTGGAATTGTTCATCCTATCCCTCTCCCGAAAAAACCAAGTTACCTGAGCCTCCTTCGGTATCCTGTTTTGTAAAGCTTATAAGTCATTTCGTAGCCACAGAGGACTAAAATTGGACCAGTTGTCAAACCAAAAACTAACATCTTTGCCATTCCTTACCTTGAACTTAATAAGTGGATATATCTTTTCCCTAAGGTTCAACATACTCTTGAAAATCCAATAATGATCACACCTTGGTTGGATTTGTCAAAAACTTTGGCCATTAAGCCGGAAAATTTGTACCCACTTAGCCCACAACGTTTCTTTATCAACAAACAATCTCCATATTCTCTTCATCAGGAGTACCTTTTGCATTTGCGCAATCGATATAATTCCTAATCCCCCTTATTTTTTAGACACAATAATATCATTCCATTTTACCTTAGCCCCTTGTTATTATCGTGTTTCCCTTTCCATAAAAAGGATTTTAACAACCTCTCCATTTCCTTGATCACTTTATTAGGAATTACAACGTAAGCAGCCAAGTTTATATTCATACTATTCAAAACTGATACAATGAGAGTGACTCTAGCCGCAAGTGATAGAAAACGGTTCTGCTAGGCATAAATTCTAGCTTTCAATTTCCCCAACAGTGGCCAAAAATTAGAAAATTTTGGCTTACCTGAAGTTATAGGGACTCCCACGTATTAAAAAGGAGTTTCTTGAAGAGAAAGCCCCACCAAATTATTTATCCATTCTGGATTCCTAACATTTGAAGAAACATATAATCCGCTCTTTTTCATATTCAACTTCATCCCCGACCATCCTGAAAAAGTATTCATCAAACATATCATCATTGTGATGACATGAGCTTTGGCCTTGCACAATAGAATCACATCATCAGTATAAAGCTAATGTGACAATTTGAGCTCCCTACATTTGTAGTGGTACTGAAAACATCCATTACTATCCACCATTTTAGTTACTAATCTAGATAAGCCCTCTATAGCTAGAGTGAATAGGTAAGGGGAGAGAGGGTCCCCTTGCCTAATCCCTCAAGTGTTATGAAACGGTTTCGTAGGAAGCCCATTGATTAAGACGCTCATTGAAGTAGTTTGGATACATTGGAGTATCCACTGGCAAAATCTTAAAGGTAGACCGATACCTTCCAACCAATCCCTCAAAAAACCCCAACTAACGGTGTCATAGGCTTTGAATAAATCAATCTTTAAGGCATAACTCTTGATCTTTTTTCCAATGTGATATTCGCCCAGCAAGTCTTGGAGTAGCAAAATATTGTCCCCAATGCTTCTCGATGGAAGGAAAGCCTCTTGAGACATGTTTACCACCTTCACTAATACAGCTTTCAATATATCAACCAATAAAGACGCTATGATCTTATAAATAGTAGAGCAACACGAAATTGGACGATAGTCTGTGATCATCTCTGGACTTTCCTTCTTGGGAATCAGGAATATGTACGTGTGGTTGATCTCCTTCCATAGTGATCTAGAAGAAAAAAATTCTAGCACTGCCTCTGTTAGAAGCGGTCCCATTATGTTCCAATTTTGTTGGAAGAAACCTACCGAATATCCATCGGGTCTAGGCACTTTAGAGCTGTGCAATCAGAATAACACTTCTTTCACTTATTGTGTAGTGAAAGGTGCATTTAACATCTCTAGGGTCCCTAGACTTGGACAGAAATCCAACACATCTTTAACCCCAAATCCATTCGGCTGAACTTCAGAACTCCTCATTAGTTTCATAAAGAACCCTCGGATATGATTAGATAACTCCTGTTGACCAGTTAACTTATGTCCCTCCTCATCCTTCAGTTCCGTAATGGTGTTAATGTTTCTTCAAGCTAACAACGACGCTTAGAAAAATTTAGAATTGATGTCCCCTTCTTTAAGCCATGTCTGTCTAGCTTTTAGCTTGACGATCACATTTTGCAGTTATGGTGCTTCCTGGTAGTTCTTCAAACGGCCTGCTTCGATATTTCTCAAACTATTGTTGAAAGGATCGGTATAACGTTGCTTTTGAACCTCATCTAATGAATTACTTAGTTCTTATAAATCCCTTGTTCTACTTTTGCTAAACTCTTTTATCGCGATTTTTGCACACCTTAATTTTTGCATGAGTTGATAAGCTTTGTGCCTCGCTATCTCTGTTTCCCAAACCGTATGAATCAATGACATAAACCCTTCCATCTGTATTAAACCATTAAAAAATCTAAACGGTGCCCCTGTCTGTGAACCATCACACAATTGTTGAACTAAAATGGATGCATGTTAAGAGAAAACAGGCTCTCCAAACACTAACGAAGCCATAGGGAAAGACTTGAGCCATCTTTGATTCACCAAAGCTCTATTTAATTTTTTCCTAATGAACATATTTCCCCTTTGTTTATTCTCCAAAGTGAACCATCTGCCAAGTCCTCTAAGATCCACTAAATCAATACTTTGGAACAGCTTATTGAGTTCTACTCCTGATCCCGCATGGAAACCTGCCCCTAGCTCCTTCCACTTCATCTGATCTTAGACAATAATTAAAATCCCTTAACACCAACCACAGGTCTTGCATGCTCCCATATAAATCCAGAAACTCCACCCACAACTTAGCTCGTTGAAAAGCAAAATTTGAGGCATATACAATTATGACTTCAAAAAGGAACTTACCAATTAGCCAACGGTGTAAATGAATGAATTGATCTCCCATCTTTACTGCATCATCCTCAACCTTGTCAGTATTATACCAGCACAATATCCTACCATTATAGTGATGTATGTGATTAGAGAAACATTTCCACTTAAAACCAAAAAATGTCATCCCATTCTGAACAACCCAAGCCTTTATTTTCATTTCTAGAAGTCCTACCAAAATAGGTTTTTGATCCGCTATTACTTCCTGCACCATCAACTTTTTAAGGGAATCATTAAGGCCCCTTATGTTCCATACTAGTATTAACATCTAAAGGGACCCTTAAAAAAGACACTCTAAGGAGATAACCCCTTTATGCTTTTTTTCTTGCTTTTTTTTTACCAAAACTCCTTTTCCTGACAACTACTGAACACTAACTGGTCTCACCCACTTCCAGTTCTGATTCTGTTAACTTCCCTAGAGAAGTGCTTGGTTCTAGATCTTCCGAATCAACAGCCTCCATCCTATTATACTCACTAATCAGTAGTTCTACCTTCTTACCAATATGCTTCCCAACTCCCTTCGTATTCTGATTACTATTACTAGGAATAGGAGGGTGTGAAAGGTCCTCTGGGCTCAACCTCCCACTTGCGCAAACCATCTCCCCACAAGTTACATTTCCTTTTTCCAGTGCCCCTAAAAGAGCTTCTTCCATATCACTCTACCTAACTCCTTACATATCTCCAGAGGAATCCCAGGCTTTAGTACTCCTCGTACATTATCTTTATTCCCCTGAGAGACTTTAGTCTGTGTCACTTTTGGAGATTCAACCAAGTTTGTATCAATCCCATCCACATCCAGATTCTGTCCCTGTTTTGTTTGTCTCTTTGTCCCTCATCCATATTCTCTTGAATCACCAAATCATGATACCAACAGATTTCAGAATTTTACCAGTAGCAACCCATCTCTTACAAGTAGTTACCGGTTTCCATGGATAGGAAATGGAAATTGCATCTCTAACCAACTTACCTATTTCTCCAAGACGAAGGATAGGCAAAGTTTCTGGTAGCTCAACATTCTCGAGAATTTTGATTCAAATCTTTGCATAACCGATTCTGTACATTGCTGCAATGACTTTTCCTAGCAGTCTAACTATTCATAAAGATCTTCACTTTCTTTAGACACAAAGACATGCATGTAACGAGTTGAATTCAGAGGAATTAGTTCATGAAGTTGTTTGGAAAGTTGATCAATGAAGTTATGTGCCAGTTGGTATTACTTTATGTATTTCTAAATTATCTTCTTACGCCTAAGTTACCTGCTTTAACTTAAGGATAGTTTGTTTCATGAAAATTTAAAAATTGGTTAGAAAATGAACCACTACGTTGACAATATTTCTAAAGCTCCACGTGGTATGAGTTAGGTTCAATTTGAATTGTTTACAAATAAGCATTGGAGTTTGGACTACAAGGTTTTAAAATTCATTTAATAAAAAAGTGAGATTGGTTTTGAAGTTCTTTGGTTTAACCAAAGGGGTCTAAGCAAGCAAGACTTATTTTAGTTTCATCCACATAATCAATTACCACCAAAGATGTAACTAAATTTTACAAGAATTAGATATTACTTTTATTTTTTCTGTGATAGGAACATTTTATGAAGAAATGATAAAATTGTATAAGAAGAGTATGTGCAAAATATTAATTAGTCAAAACAATTTAAATTATTGGATTAAATAAATTAAATCTCAACTTTTTAAAATTTTAATAATAATAGATACAAGAGTAATTTCAGACAAAAATGTTTTTAATATATAGAGTTCATAACATAGGATTAATCACTATTTCTATGGCTTTCTTTCAATCATTTTGAATATTAAAACCTCAATTATTAGGTTTTTCTGTGATCTTAAATTTATTATTAAAGAAATCCTTGAAAATTTATGGGAGTATTGAGAAAGTAAAGAAGAAGAACAAGTCCTCGCTCGAACAAATCAAAGCCGAATATGAATATTGTAAATATACATTGTACATATAAAGATACATATTATCTTATATTCTGTTGAACAGTTAGCGCAAACGACGATAGTTAGTTAGCAATTAGCATTCAGTTAAATGTACAGTTAGTGCAAAGGATGTTAGTTAGGTAGCAGTTAGCAGTTAGCAGTTAGTTAAACTCAGTTATTTTGTTAACAAAACTTGTACATATAAAGCGATGAAAGGATGAATACAGGAATATGAAAATACGTTCGTTACTTCATTTTCAGCTTCTTATTAGCTTTTACTCAATAAATGTTTATATCTTTACATGGTATCAGAGCTATTGATAGTTGGCTAACCGATAAATGCTTATGCTGTTGCAATTATTCATTGTTAACCATGGGAGAACATAATCACAACCAGGAACACAGAAATCAAATTACCGAAGATCCTTTCCACCTTCAATCATCAGATCATCCTAATATGCTTCTCCTTTCTTCCTCTCTTACCGGAACTAACTAAATGTCCTGGTTAAGATCTATGAGAATCGCTTTAGGAGGTAAAGTGAAACTAGGATTTATCAATGGAAAATGCATCATGCCGACTGAAACATCACTTGATTATGAGCAATGGCTTCGGATGGATTATATGGTAACGTCATGGATACTAAATTCTATTTCCAAGGATTTAGCAGATGCTTTTATCTACCCAAGAAATGCTAAAGAGCTATGGGATGAGTTACAAGAGAGAGTTGGAGAAAGCAATGGGCCTATGATATATCAAATTCGGAGGGAGATAAATTCTGTCTCTCCAAGAAATATGAATGTTGCTAAATACTACATAAAGGTTAAAGAAATTATGGGATGAATTGGGATGCTTGTTAGCAATTCCGGAGTGCACATGTCGTTCATCGTAAATCACAGCTGATACAAATAAAATGCATAAATTTATTCAGTTTCTAATAGGTTTGAACGACTCCTTTGATTATGTAAAGAATTGGATTTTGTTGTTAGAGCCTATACCCAGTGTAAATAAAGCATACTCTATGGTTTTGAGAGTTGAGAAACAAAAAGAAGTACAGGACATGGAACATATTGCTGAACATAGTGCTTTGTTGGCTAGAGGTTATGGATTTAAGGGGGATGGAGGAAAAGAAGGTAACAAAGAAGGTAACCAACGGAGTGACAAAAAAAGAGAAGCAAAGAAGGACAAATTTTTGCGATTACTGTAAAACAGAGGGGCATGTTAGAGAGATTTGTTTCAAGATACATGAATATCTAGAATGGTTTAAAAGGAACAAAGAACAAAGAGAAATTTAGCTGATACACTGTTTGCAAAAGTTGACAAATGTGAAACGATTCCAAAGATACCTGGATGGACTACCGAGCTTTCTAGTGTTATCTAACAAGAAGTTATAAAATACATGAAAGGAAGGATTGATGAAGAGAATAATTAGGATGCTAATTTTGCTCATTTAGCAAACTTTGCAGGTTTTATACTTAATTTTTCCTTTAGATCATTTGATTTTATAAACCCTGGTTCATGGATCATTGATATAGGAGCCACAAACCACATGACTTCAGATTTTTCTCTTTTTCATCAGCCTAAAATTCCAAAAGATCATACACCAATATTCCTACCTAATGTGTAAAACCCCTGTACAAAATCTACAGGCACCCATCTACGTACTAATTTCTTGTAACTAATTTCTTGTACATACATTCATGGCATAGATTTCTATTCAATGGTATACATATACACATTACAAAATTTCACTTCACTTAACATTATCATTTAAAAGCGGTATTACATTTTTATATTTACATGATAATCCAAAAGAAAATATAAAATTTCCTTTACTCTTTTACATATATAATCATCTTAAACCAAAACATATTCCAAAGGTATTTTTACTTCTAGCTATTGGCCTTGGTCCCTGTAGATGTTCCCTGGACCTCACTCTTATGACCTGGACCTACAAGGATTAACACCTATGCTAAGCTTAAAAGCTTAGTGGGGAAACATTTAGTTTGGATGAACACTCTGTTACGTTCTAAACAAAACAATATAAATTAAGTTCTACCTAGAAAACGGTAGAATAGGATATCATAAATAAGAGATTCCAACATACAACACAATTAAATTAAACGAAGCAAAATTACTCAGACGATCAAGAATTAATTGATATGGAAATAAAATAAAGTAAGTGAATTAAGGAAATATGCAAGATGCAAAGTACGAAATAAAAAAATTGACTAAATTTAATCAAATGATAAAAATTCGTTAAGGTGTCAGATTTCAATTGGATAGGACACTAAAAATTGTAACAGTGGATTGATCTAGGAATTACTTCATTTACCAATATTCATAGGAATTCCCTTCTCTTCTAAATTCGAGTTACCCACTTGGTTCATAGATAATTCAGAGTAAAAGGTATTCAATACAAGAAGCCTAAAATTAAGTTCGTTAATCCTAGGTATCCTCACACAAGATCCTAAGGTTAGTCTACACTTTAGTCTCAAGTATGTTGTTTGATTAATTTTTTGACAAATTAAATCCCATTGGTTATGGCATTCAATCATCTAAGGCCTTAATCTAGGTGATCAAGCTAAATTAGGACCAAAAAAAATGTATTCAAGTAAGCAAAAACCAACACCACAGAAGTTGTCCTAATCCAATATCAATCCTAACCTCAACCAAAAACAAACTTACTCATACATATCCATCAATGCAACACAAATCATAGCCATAGTATATAATTGCATTGATTAAATCCACAAAAATTAAGCAACTATAAGGACATCAAACTAGAAAAAAAAGACATAACATTCGGTTAATTAGCTAAAAGCAAAAAAAAATCGAAAGTCAATGAAAATTGAACACGAAGAGAACAAAATGAAGGAATAAACTAAAACTAAGAATGTTGAATGAGTGGCCTTGAAGAGCTCCACCGTCCAGCACTTCTTTATACTTAAAACCTTGAGTGCCCACCAAAGAGAGATGTTATTCTTAAGGTTGACACCTACACACACAAAAAAACTCCACTTGGTTGTTCTCCAATAGTTTTCCTGGTGCAGCTCTCTCTTGTCTTTCTCTTCAATGCAGCTCCCTACTCATGCTGTCTAGCCTCCAACCTTTCTATTTTTCACACTACTCCCATTACTCACGCAACCCTCTTTTCTTCTTTCTATGCCAGCCTCTATTTTTTTTCCTATTCCTTGATGTGACTTTTTGTCCACCCTAATTCATGCACAAAACTCTTTCCCGCTGTTTTCTTTTCACGCTGTCTAGCCTCCGAGCTTTCTCTTTTGTAGTCTTTTTATTCACGCTATGCTTGTCTTTTACTCATACACCCAACGTTTTTCAATGTAGCTCTAGCCTCTCTTCACGCTGCTCTCCTTCTGCCACTCTATTTTTCTCTCCTTAACCACGCACACCCTCAGCCGCCAGCTTCTCCTTTTTGTTTCTTTGTATTGAATAAATTCTTAGCCTTAACGTTCCTTCAACGTCAAACCTAATTCTTGTTTTCCAAAACGTTAACGTTTTTAGGTAGGTAAAACGTTAACGTTTTTACCCATGCTTTCTTTAAAAGCTTTTCTTGATTTATGGTATTAGACATTCCAAATCCAATATGTACCTAAATTAAAACAAACAGATTTGAATTAGTGCAATTTAAACATTAATTGGATAAGAGTTTAATAAATTATGTATCTAAAATCAACACAAAATGCCCATTAACAATACCCCCACACTTGAATCGATGCTTGTCCTCAAGCAACTTACTTGGATCACAACCAACATATTCTGTCATTTCATTTTCAACAAAAATCAATTGTTTGCAATCCCTTAAACTTCAGCAAACTCAAGTATCAAGCTATTACATATGTCATAATCTTTTCATCAATGCACATAAACAAAATCAAAGGTAGATATCCTTGTTCAAAAACAAGCATAAAATTAAAATGGACCTTCCTCGCGATATTCACTCATGTCACTCAAGTGTATAAGGGTTGTGTTTCACTCAAAGCTTCCTCTAAAAAATTACACTACTATAGGCTTGCAAATTCACCCATTTTTCACTACATAGAGTACATGCCATCATAGATCAAAAATGGCTTTTATTAAAGGTTGTAATGGGGCTTAGGTTAAGGTAAGGTAAAAAGGACAAAGGCTACTCACAAGCATTCACAAAGTACTAAATAACGTTAGACAATCAAAAGGAAATTCTAAGATGTGCAAACAGAAACACAGGACTAAAATGGATTTTATTAAAGGTTGTAATGGGGCTTAGGTTAAGGTAAGGTAAAAAGGACAAAGGCTACTCACAAGCATTCACAAAGTACTAAATAACGTTAGACAATCAAAAGGAAATTCTAAGATGTGCAAACAGAAACATAGGACTAGAACTACTCATCACTATTCAATGCTACTGTTTGATCTCTCTTTTTTTCTATACTTTTTTTTTGTTTTGGTTTGTTTTGTTTTTGTTTTTGTTTTTTTTCATAACACTAAATATAAAAGAAGATAGTAGTAGTACAACTCAACAACAACTGAGTAAATGTATCTCTAAAACATCGCATAATCGTATATAAAACAAAAGTTCCTAAATCAAGGATATCAAATACTTAGTACTTCATTCAACTTATGAAAGGGTCAGGCTAAAAGTTTTCAAGTTTCAATGTGGTGTGATTAATACTAAAAACAAATAAGGTTAAAGACTCAAAAAGGGGGTAGCAAGGGAAAAATGACTTGGTGGGCTCATTTAAGCTAAAGGTTAAAAACAAAAAAGACCTTTATCATGTCCATAAGGCATGCAACTAGTAGTATCAAATAGGTTCAGAGCAAGTTCTGAGGTAATTTACATAGAGAAGCATCACATACAACAAAAAAAATAGATGACTATGAGATGTAGTCATATAGCTTAAGACCTTACATGTGCTTAAATGAAAGCCCATCAAAACTCCATACATTGCTTCATCACTCAAACATCAACTATTGATTAAGTTTA
>JAOQML010163974.1:0-13184 GCA_027568935.1 Erythroxylum urbanii
AAAATTTATACCGATTTTTGTTAAGTGTTTAATGAAGTGTTAAGTGACGTGACATGCCACCTTCGCGGGGCACGGATTCGAGTATCACTGTCGATATCGGGTTCGGGTCCGGTAGGAGTTGGGGTGTTACACTATTTCTCTGCATAAGGGTTTTGTAGCCTGTAATTAAGCCACTTGTTGCAAGATGATCATAAGGAAATAATATAATAAGTTAATAAAACCAATTAACTGCAGCAATTTCCTTTTCAATGACAAGCTGTTAGTAAAATAAAGGATAACTAAACTCCCTAAATAGTCTATTAACATAAGCATTTTTTCTTGGAGACAGTGGAAACCTTCTGTACTTATGGTGACTACCAATGACTCATCAGTAGTTTCCTTATTTGGTTCCTCTACCAAATATTCCTCAACCACCTCTTTCCACTCTTCTTTTTCTTCTTCCTGGAATAGAGGTTTCTTCTTCTTTCAGAAACTGTTATTGGAATATTACTCCATTCATAAAGCCAACCTTTGTTTTTTCTTCACTACGTTATCTTCATAAGCTCAAATAATATTCTATCTTATGCTCAAGATATTCAGCTGAAGAAAATCTTTCTTTGCATTCACGTCGGCTAGCTTTCATTTCGACTAGGAGTTCCATTATTTTGTCTATAATACCCCCTTTTTCTCTTCTTATTATTCTTCTCTTGGGAGGTATTTTTTATTATTTAGGTGTTTTCCATTCCACATTCTATAGGATTTGTTTTAGTAGTACTAGTCAAACTCCACTTCAGTTCGTCGGATAATATCTTTATCAATTGATTAACCTACTTCACCATATTATGTATACGAGTCTCTGTCCTCTGAAGCCTAATCTTTGGTTCTCGAATAAAATTGGCCATCATATCTTCTAGATTTGGCTCTTTACCGTGGGGTAATTGGTGCTATAAATATTCTACTAAAGCGTAGTCATTTCATCTATAGGCGTAAGAGTTGCTCCACTTTGAATTATAACTATTCTTTTATAGTGCTCCTCAAGGTTGATTGTACATGCTCAGTTGCTCCTATATATAGGTTGGTGGTCGACATTTGTGATTGTATTAGTTACTTCCATAAATGTTGGAACAAAGTATGGATGTTCGTTGACCTCCAAAAAAATATGCAAAAATTGCTCTTTTTAATATGGTGATGTTACATATTGCAAAGATATCTCGTAGCTCCCATAAGAATATTGTTTGCTCCATCCTTTCATTATAAGTTATGGCGATGATGTTAAACCTTAATCCCTAAAATAAATCACAAACACACCATCAAAGTAGTGAAATTCAAAGCATAATTAAATGATTAAGTCAGAAAAATAAAATAAAAAACAAATAAAGAAAAATAAATAACAACTCAATTAAAATAAAAGAAAATAGAAAAATAAAATATAATAAAATAAAAATTGATAGAGTAATAAAATCTAGGCTTTTGGTGTAAACTTAACTCTAATATTTGAATTGACTACTAGTGTATGACATAGTTATAGGTAGCACAAGCAAGTGTGAGTCGATCCCCCGAAGTAGTAATTACCTTTCTAATATTATCTAGCCTATGGATTTGATTTTGGTTTTTAATTAAAAATAATACTTAAACTGTTAAAGTAAAGTAGGAAACAATAATTGATAGGTATGGATTGCATCATATTTTAGGGCTTAATTTGTTATGTATTAAGTGTTAATTTGAGTGATCAGTATGTGTTTTGGTTAGAACTATGTTAGTTTGTGAGTTTAAGTGTTTTTATGGGTTTGTATAAGTCTTTGAGCTTAAATATTATGTTCTTGAGGTGCCTTAATGTGTTTGTTAGGATTTTATGGTCAACATTAAAGAATGGAGAAGTTTCGGAGACTTTCGGGCCGAAGCAATGGCCCACGATCGTAACACAATTGGCTATAATTATGATAGAAACGTGGGAGCTAGCCACGATCATGGCATTTGGGCTATGATCGTGACAAAAGACTATGCCATAGCCCATGATCATGGTAGCTAGGCCATGATCATAACAGAAAGAATTGATGTAGGCTACGATTGTGGCACTGCCTTACAAACAAAAGAAAACATCAAGTTTTAAGGGATTTTTTGGACCTTTCTAACCCAAAAAAAACCTTAGGGCTGCTCAAGACATAAAAGGTATTTAAAGAACAAGAAGAAAACAAGAGAGGGAGCTTTTTCATCAGCAACAATTTAAAAACCCTAGACAGCTCTATCGAGAGATTGAGAAAGAAACGAAGGAAGAGAGACGTGGAGAAAAAGTCTATGCGAAGTACTTCCTGAAATAGGAGGTTTCTCGCCATTGCTGCCTCCATCATCCATTTCAAGTCTATTTTTAGTGTATTTACAATTTTTATGATTGTATAGAATTTGAGATAGCCATAGATGATAAATTTGTTGAATGTTGAGGATTTGTCTAAACTCACCTTCAGGATATTTTGTCTTTGATATTAATGAAATTTGATTATTGCATTTTTATCGGATTTCTTATGATTTCAATTCTGCACTTGCATAATTTGATAATAAACTGAGAGGGTGAACTAAGTAAAAAATCATTAAATTGGGCTAACAAGAGTTAGGTAATTTAATAGATCATGAATTAAATCAAACCAGTACATTTGTGTAAAGAGAGATCTTACATAGGTTTTCGGTAGTTTTTGGACAACTTAAGATCTAATTTAGGTTTTGGATAAATTGTGAATCGAGAGTTTACAATTCCCATAATCTGATTAGGTTTTATAAATTAAGGTTAATGATTATAACTCGAGAGAAAGTAATCAACCCTAGGATCGTCTAGAACTGGTAATCTAGTAATTTCATAATCAATTAGGCGTTCATTAAAGTCAAATAAAATTCTCCTTTCTCTCAATTGGTAGTTTTTAGGTTGCTTTGTGATTGAGTATTGCATTTGCTATCTTGTTTATATTTTCTAAATTGATTCTTGGAATTAATTGCATGATTGGAATACTTTCTTGCTTTAGTTTTGTTCTTTTTAGGTTATTGCAATTTGTTTTCGACCTTAGATTTTAGGATTAGATTAACCCTCCTCATGGGATCGACAACTAAGGTACTACGAGAATGACCTGTTCACTTGCAAAATATCAAGGTTAAATTATTAAAGCTTTTTCATATCGTCATCTGCACGGTAAACCTATAGGCATGCCTATCTATCTACATCCAAAACAATAGAGCAAGCACTATAACATTTCCTTTAACCATTTGCAAATTTCACAATTCATATATTAACAAATCATATGATATACATTTCAAGTCATAAAATCTATATTTGCATTTATACATGCAATTCATGGCTTACCACCATTAGAAGGGTATCAAAATCATACTTGCATAATCATACTATACACATATGAGTAATGAATATACATACAAATCGTTTATATACATGTAAGTTTTCTTTGGAATGCATTATGCTCAATCGTAAATTCCAATGTTCAATGACCCAATTTACACATGGTAAGTCCTATTTCATTTATTTATATATGTTTGAAAATTTTCATACACATTCATAAAAGTTTAGATAATATGCGGTAGAAATCAGAAACAAAAACAATGTCACAGTCGTCACAGACACTCTCTCCATTCATACCACTACTTGTTCCATAATAAGCACATAGAAAATGTAAGAACTGGATTTCTAGGTCTTCTAGAAATTTTTTCCTTTATGTCTATAGTTTCTATAAAACTAACAATCAGATCATTTGGACTTCTAAATCAAGAGATATAGGCAAAATATCACATGGTAATCCAAAACAGGGGCAGCATCAGGTCACCTATTTCGATCTCAATTTATAAGGTCATAGAGCTAGGATTAAATCAAAGTCCCTCACAGAGATATTTATCTCTATGTCTTAGGTTTTATATGCAACTAAAATCACACAATTTTCAAAAAATATGGTTGACTTAAACAAACCCTAGTCAAAATTCCACTACACAATACTCTCTATGCAACCAATTCTATATAAGATAATACCAAAATAAGACCAAAGCAACATCCCAACAATCATTCCACATCCAAATGAACCTTTATATCTATTCAATCATAAAAAATTTCAAAAATCAACTAAGTGAAGTCCCAAACCTTAAAATTGGCAAAGTAGTTTTTCTAATGCTTTTCCTTTCCTTTCTTTTTCACTTTGCTTATCACCAAGTGAAAAATGATGGGATGAAGAAGGCGAAATGAAGAGGAGAAAAATATAAAGTTAAGCCATCAATGTTTCGTCCATCTCCCCTCTCCATATTCCTTTTCATGAATTTTCTAGTCCTAGATACATGTTTCAATCTCATTGGACCATATGCCACAATCCTATTGGACCATATGTTATAATCCCATTAGACCACGTATTACAATTCTATTGGACCATATGTTAAAATTATATTGGACCATATGTTACAATTCTATTCAACTATGTGTTTCATTTCTAAGGGACACAATACTTTAATCTTATTGGTCCTTGAGTTAACTTTGGGAAAATTACATATCGATCCTTCTTCTTCCTTTAATTCCCACATTTGCCTATAATCTTATCAATTACTTTCATTTCCCTATGCATTATTTTTATAATGACATAAACTTCATGAAATTTGGTTAATTTTATTGAGATTTATACCCAAAACACTATAGGCTATTTAAAAACAGGGACAATAGCCAAAACTTAACTTCAACATATAATTCAAAACTCTTACAGGTTGAATCAGATTTTGGTTCCTTTATGAAAGCTTTAGCCATATGTCTTTAGTTTAATCTAAAAATAAAACTATCCAATTTGGAGGTATACAGGCCGAGATATGGCCAAATTATAGAAGTATGTTTAGTGAAACCTATCCATCCAACGAGATACACATCCCAAATCAACTAACTTTGGTCTTATCATGCAAGAGCAACACAAAAACGTTACAAATTTTAACCAAAAACATCCAACTTACTTATGGAATACTTCTTTTATCAATTCCCCTCACATCACGTTCATAAATCTAAGCAAACATATCAAAATTTCCATACATATTTCACATCTAATTATGTATGTCCATGCTAAAGCTAACAAATTATCCATTTACCCTTGTCTTTTACATTAAGTACCGTTGTATCTCTTACTATACTTAGATGTACTTAATTCATAATGTTCACTTTTTAATACACCATATACATTCTATAATACTTCCAGGGTACATGTTGGGGCGTTACACATAACAAGCGTTCATGACTTCTAATAATAATATTGTTGTGGGCATTTTTGGCATCAAAGCTTTCCATCCAAGTCAATCCTGTCCAATATTGGGTGACACAAAAGTCATCGTGTTGATCGTCTATGGTTGAAGTTAGAAATCCACCAATTTCATACAAATTATCATAATCCCAAATAGTTGACCCCGCAACTAAAACCGTAAGTTTTTAGGGTTGGTTATCTCAAATTAAAGGCAGGTGAAAAATTCAAGGGTTAGTTCCTCATAACTTGAATATCATAAAATTTTCCCATTAAATTCTTCCACCTAAAGACTTGACCCATTCTCTCAATCCATTTCTTTCTCGTGTATCAAAATCAAAGTATTTAGGCACAATCACTTTCCTAAGACTAAGGGTATGGAAACGATTACCTTCCTCCTCTGAGTAGATCGGGAAAGGTACGTCGTAATCTGCTGCTCTGTTTCTTTTCCCTTCATTTGATACTTGGACTTTGTCTTTTGGTTGCATACTGATAAGTGTAAATTGCATTGTATTTTAGGGTATAGTTTGATATGTGTTTAGCAGTTAATTCAATCATTTAGTATATGTTTAGGTTAGAATTTTGTTAGTTTGTTAATTATTTATGTTTTAACTATTTTATGGGTTAGTACAAGTCTTTGAACTTAAATATTATGTTTTTGAGATACTTTAATGTGTTTGCTAGTGTTTCAGGTCAACAACGAAGAATGGAGGAGTTTCGGAGACATTCGGATTGAAAAACAACCTATAATCGTGACATTCAGACCACGATCGTGACAGAAGCTCCAGATTTGGCCCACGATCATGGCCTACATGCCACGATCATGACTTAAGCCTAAGGAATGGCCCACAATCATGGTTTGCTTACTATAATCGTGGCATAAGGCTTAGATGTGAGCCACGATTGTGGCCTGCATCCGGTAGATGAGTGTTTACTCACAAAAGTCAAAATTTTAGACCTTTTGGACAAGCCCTAAGGTTACCCAAAACACAAAAGGATATAAAAAGAACAAAAAGAGGCAATGAAAAAAGCGTTTTGCATGCAACTACCTTGAGAAATCCTAGAGAGATATCAAAGAGATATGGAGGAAGAGAAGAAGGAAGAAAGAAGAGAAGAAGAAGCTGACTCGAAGTATTTCTCAGATCAGGAGGTTCCCTAATGTCGCTGCCTCCTGTCATCCAATTTAGATTATATTTCCTATTTTTTCAATTTTATTATTGTATATAATTGGATTGAACTGATCATGATGGTTCTAGAATGTCGAGGATGTTTTAAACTCACCTTAAAAATTTTATTATTAAATTGATGAGAATCTGATTGTTTATGTGTTTATTGGATATTGTTATTATTTGATTCTGTTGTTACATAATTTGATAATAAACTAAGAGGGTGAATCGAATGAAAAGTGATTAAATTGGAGTAATGAGAGTTAGGTGATTTAATATAAGCCAGAATTAAACCAGATTGATAATTTATGTGGAGAGAGATCTCATATGGGTTTCTAATAGTTTATTAGAAAACTTCAAAACTAATTAGGGTTTTGGATAGGTTGTGAATTGAGACATTACAGCCTTTATAATCTGATTCAGGTTTATGATTTAAGGTTAGTGGTTATAACTTGAGAGGGAGTAATTAACCCTAGGATAGTCTAGAACCAACAATCCAATAATTCATAATCAGTTAGGTTAACATTAAGAATAGGTAAAATTCCCTCTCTCTCAATTGGTAATTTCCTTCAGTTGATTCTTTGGTGTGCTACAAATTGCTTAATAATTACCATTTTCTTGTTTGATTCTTAATTTGATTGATTGAATTAAATTCTCGTATTAGTTTCATTGTATCTTGAATTTCTGTTATTTGTTTTTGGCCTTAGATTTTAGGATTAGATTAGTTCCCCCTTGTGGGATCGACACCTTGATACTACGCTAATGAACCGTGCACTTGCAGATTATCGAGGGTTAATTAAAAATTACACACAACCAAACCCCAATCAAGTTTTTGGCGCCGTTACCGGGGAGACAATTAGTATAATTCTTTAGTCTAAGTCATTTTAATTAGTTTTTTGTTTCTGTTATTTTTTCTATTTTTGAATCTGTGCTCTTGAACGAACACCAGAGTTATGAGAAGTTCTGGTAGTGCAGCTGAGACCTTAGAGCTAGATATCACTCGATTAGAACGATCAATTAGGAAAGCTCAAGTAGAAAAGAAGAAGAAATCACAAAAGCAACAATGGCTGAGGAATTTTAGCAAGATTTGGATCACGGAGTGAACCAAGGACGTCAACAAAGAACCCTTATAGATTTCATGAGACTAGGGTTTAATGTGGCAAAATAAGGAGTAGCCAGGCCACCCGTACAAGTAACCTCTTTTGAAATTAAACTAGCCATCCTAAATATGCCTTAATAGAATGTCAAATTTTATGTACTAACGAATTAAAATCCCAACGCACATATAGTAAATTTCCTTGAAATTTGTCATACCTTTTAGTACCATCAGATGTCGAAGGATGCAGCAAGAATTAACCACTTGGGATCAACTAGTTCGTGCCTTTTTAGACAAGTATTCTCCCCTTACCAAGACCACGATGATTATTAAAGAGATTACCAACTTCTAGTAAAGTGACAGGGATTCAATCTATTAAGCATAAGAACGATAAAAGGATTTGTAATGAAAATGCCCATTCTATAACTTACCTAACAAGTTCTTATTGCAAACATTCTGTAATGGAGTAACCCTACATATGAGAGACACGATTGATGCAGCTTCAGGAGGATCACTAATGAGAAAGATGGTAAATGAAGCAAAAAAGCTGACAGAGGAGATGGCGAGTAATAGCTACCTACAGACGAATGAGTTAAGTAGACAACCCACTATCTTTCGAGAGTAAAAAGGATTTATAGTTGTTGATTGAATGATGGAGATGCAGGCAAAAATTGATAACTTAACTCGATAGCTCAATAGCATGAAGGCTTCATCCTCAGCTTCGGTAAAAGTTGTTCAACTAAAGTGTGAACTCTATGGATAAATGAACCATGATATGGTGGATTGTTTTTTGATGAAGGATAATGATCCAAAGCAAGTTATTTATATAGGAGCTCAATATGGATGAGGAAGGGGAAATAATCCCTACTCCAACACATACAACCCTGGGTGGAAAAATCACCTTAACTTCTCTTGTACGAACAATGTTGGAGGATAGTTCAGACCTTAAGGACCACCAAGAAAAATCGAGCTCAATGGAATCCAAATTGGATAGGATTTTAGATAAAATTGGAAGCATGGACGATGCATATAAGAGGCTTGAAAGCAAGTTCGAGCAGGTCATTAAGAATCACGCCTCTTTAATACACAATCTGGAGGTTCAAGTAGGTCAACTAGCAGAGGTAATTTTAACTCGAAATGCACCCTTCCAAGAAATACTGAATCTAACCTAAAGGAATGAATCATGGCCATTACTCATACCTAGTAAAAGAAAGTCGAACATACAAAAGAAGATGGAGGCAATGGAGAAGGATAGACAAATATAGAATTCCTTCCAAATGGAGCTCATAATTAGGCCAATTAAGCAACCTTGATCGGGATTTTTGTACCCTATTATAGCTCAGCAGAAGTCAAATTCAAGTAAAGCGACGAGGAATTCTAAGGAGGTTCAATAAAACCATGTTGAGGACATAACAGAACAACTACAAACAAGGCTCACACTAAGGGAATCAATCAAGAAGAAGGTTAAGGAGCTCACAGTGGAAGAAAACCCTAATATAATAGAAAAGAAATAAGGCCCAGGGAATTTTTACATTCTTTGTAGTATCAATAGAGTTAAAATAGATAGGGATTTCGCAGATTTGGGAGCGAGTATTAATTTGATGCCCTATACTTTTACTCAAAAATTTGGGCTAGAAAAGTTAGAACCCACTATAATGTTAGTGAAGACGGTGGATAGAATAATTCATCAGTCGAAGGGTATTATTAAGGATGTGCAATTATAGATTGGTATAATTACCTTCCCCACAGACTTCTTTGTATTGGATATTTGAGAAGATGTTGAAGCCCTTATGTTCCTTGGATAACCATTCTTGGCTACTGCTCGCTCAATAATTAACGTTGATGGGGTGAACTAACTCTGAGGGTCGGAGAGCATTAAATAACCTTCACTGTGTTAAAGAATGAAGGTGGAACCACCCAGGGCATGGTAGCTCATATGCAAATTGTAAGATCGATGACTATGCTACCATTGCACAATTCATTTGAACCACTTTGAGCATAAGAAGAGCATCGAGCTATATATGTTAAAAGAAGCACTATATGGGAGGCAACCCATGGATTGTTAATTCTATGTTATTTCTTTGGATGTTTAGATAGTTTGAATTTCATAGTTAGGTTATTTCGTTTTCAAATAAGGTTTGAATTTCGTAGTTAGGTTATTCATTTCCAAATAAGGTAGCAAAAGAAGAAATAATTGGAAAATCATAGCCTACAGTAGGGTACAACTATCCATGCAATTTTCAACTAAACATTTTACCATTTTATGTTTCTTTCACCTATATATTCATTTCATACTTCATTTTTTCACTCACTTTCATTTTAACTTTATCTCTCTAAGTTTAGAACCTCCAAACGCTCTCACTTCTCTCAAACCAAATTCCAAATTTCTACTTTGTTCCAACTTCCACCTACTTGCAATCCATTATGTTACACATTAAGCAGTCAATAAAGCACAATCAATCATTGAGACGAAATCAACTCTCGAGTCTAGACCAAAGGAATAAGGCAACAAATTTCATAACACCTTCTCAATCTACACTAAGGAGGAAGGTATTTGATTCCAATCCCTTAATGTTAAACAAATAGTAGTCCTAACATACTTTAATTTTGCTATGCTTGATAGGCTAAAATTGTGAGGTAAGGTAAAGAATTTAGCAGAAAGAATTTAGTGGGGCAAGTTTATACACTTCCAATATCCTATCTACTAGGAGCTCACCATTGAATTCTTCACTTCCCTTCATTTTGAATCCAGTAACCCTAAGGAAATGTGGTTAAGGTTGCAGGGACAATATTAAGAGTTGAACATTGATATCATGTGTGATATCTGTGGTTTCCCCAAATCTTCCATTGTTGATCAGAATGATGATTTTTGTGCTTCCTGTTATTAGAATGAGCTTATTGAGTTATAGCGGTTCGATGCCAAGAATTCTTATAACAACATTATACGAAGCCATGAGCACTTGTTGTTACATAAATTCATGTGTCAAAATGGTTTTGACAAATCAAAAACCAACAAGTGTTCTATGAAGGAACTTTTTCTATTGTGGTACAGGGATCACAACATCTTAATGTGTATCTCCACACATATGCTGAATGTTATTATTGTGAATCTTTGTAAGAGGAGCAACAACTGGGGTATGGGTTATTTGGTTTCTGCCATTGTAAAGTACTATGATGTGGATTGTAGTGGTTTAACCGTCTTCCTCTCTGATATTCTAAATCACCATCACTTGTGGCATGCTAAAATACTAAAGTCCCACAACATAGAATTCCTGGACATCAGCCAAAAGACTCATGTGAAGATCAAGGCCAGTCAAGTGAGCTCTAGCACAGCATCACCTCAGTAGGTAGAAGAGGACTCTACTAGCAACGATTCCGAAGAGGACATAAAAGACTCTGGTTGGAAGAAAGTGCTCGATACAATCTTCTCCAACACCAAAGCAATTACTGTCACACCTTTGGAGAACTCTACAAGGATGAAGGAGATGGCTCGCACATAACAACGTCAGATCCGGGATATACGTTGGATTCATTGAGAATTCGAGGCTCAAGGTGTTCAACTGCCACCTTCGACACTATGAGGCTTTGTTTCTAACCCTTTTCTTTTAAATTTAGTCTTTATTTTTATTTTTGTTTTATTTTATTTTTCTTCTTTCTATGTGTGTTTGTTTGTCCCCTTCTCACATTAAAGACAATGTGTTTTTCAAGTTTAGGTAGCATTATGTGATGAGTGTGAATTCTGCATCTTTTTATGTTAGTTTGTTTAAGATGCATATTGTGAATTGTGTGAATGTATCGATGGCTTAGATGGATTGAAATTGATTTAATTTTTAACATAATATATTAGGTTGTGAAGAGTCATTAGCTCACGAAATTAGTGATCTAGGTTCTTTGGCTAAATATGGAAGTTAATAAGGATTTAGTGCTAGTTTATCACCTTATAAGTTGTCACATTCATTCATAATTTTAGGTCTTTTGACTAAAGTAGCTTTGCTAATTTTTTTTCATAAAAACGAGTAGCTAAAGCAATAAAGTAAGCATTAAATGATAAATATTTTTTTAAAATTTTAAATAAATAACTATTCCACTGGCCTTTGGGTTATGAATAGAGCTAGTAGCTAGATAAGAACGTGATGTAGCTGAGTAATCAGATCGACACACATCACAAATGTGTGTCTTCGCATCAAAAGGCTATAATGACATTCCAACCAAGCAACTTAATAAAAATATGACCTAGTGGAGTAATCGGATCGACATTCTTTACCAATATTTGCCACTACATAAAAAGACTAAGTTCATGTCCACAAAAACTAATTAAATATATGGTTTCTAATAAAACCTACCGAAATTATAAATAGCTTAACTTTTCATGAAAGCGTACTTAGAAGTAGTTATAGAGTTTGAATAACCAAATAATTATTAATGTAACTCTATAATGACCAAATAATTATTAATGTGTGTGTACAATTGAAAAGGGTTAATAATTTGACATTTGGGTCATGATTAATATGTATATTTAGTCCAAAGCTCCCAGACGCAGATTTTGTACGTTAACGATTTGGAATAGTTCGAATGATTGTGTTTAGAATTAAACTTGTTTCATGAACTTGAAGCCATGGTCTCATTATTGCATTATGTGCTTTGTGATTTTATGTTGTTTGTTTGTTTTATTTGCTTGAGGCCAAGCAAACTTTTAAGTGTAAAGATGCTGAGAAGTGTAAATTGCATTGTGTTTTAGGGTATAGTTTGATATGTGTTTAGCCATTAATTCAATCATTTGGTATGTGTTTAGGTTAGAATTATGTTAGTTTGTTAATTATTTATGTTTTAAGTGTAGTACAAGTTTTTGAGCTTAAATATTATGTTTTTGAGATACCTTAATGTGTTTTCTAGTATTTCAGGGACAACATCGAAGAACAAAAGAGTTTTGGAGACACTCGGGCCAAAACAACATCCCACGATCATGGCCTACATGCCACAATCGTGATAGAAGCCCATGGAATGGGCCAAGATCGTGGCCTATGTCAGGCAAGCACACAGACACTCACAGATTTCAAGTTTCGAGGGATTTTTTGGATCTTTTGGACCACAAAAAATCCTAGGTTACCTCAAACACAAGAGGATATAAAAAGAACAAAAAGAGGTAGAGAAAAGAGTTTTTTACATAAGCCACTTTAAGAAACCCTAGAGAAAGATCCTCGAGAGGTAGAGGAAGAGAAGAAGGAAGAGAGAAGAGGAGAAAAATCTGACTCAAAGTACTTCCTGGATCGGGAGGTTTCTCGACATCGCTACCTCTCATCATCCATTTTAGATTGTATTTCCTGTTCTCTTGAGTTTTATTATTGTATAGAATTGGATTGAACAATTGATGATAGGATTTAGAATGTCAAGAGGGTTTTAAATTCACCTTCAAAATTTTATTCTTGAAATAATAAAAGTCTAATTGTTTAAGTGGTTATTAGATATTATTATAGTTTGATTCTGCTATTGCATAATTCGATAATAAACTGAGAGGGTGAATCGAATGAAAAACGATTAAGTTGGGCTAACTGTAACATCCCGTTCCCACATAACAGGTCGGATCAGGGAAACGGGTCTACGAGAAGACCAATTCGAGAAGTTAGGACAAACATATCTCATGCTCATGTATTTGTGAAAATGTAATTTTTGCACATGAAAATATTGGTACAT